>JAEMHR010000074.1:0-127758 GCA_016490725.1 Amphichorda felina | reverse complement strand
CCCATGTCATAGGCCATGCCATGGGTAGAATGGGTAAGTAGCCAGGGCCCTCCACCTCCCAGAGCCGATGATTGCCCCTCCAGAGCCCATTCTGAATCATCATACCGACGTCAATGGGCTGCGTCGCCATTTGGCACATCACTGGAGCACTGGAGCCCGGTCGGCCGCCGGTCTGCGCCGGAGCTGCGCCGTCTCTGCTGGAGCCGCGTCGGCAAAAGCATTTCGGTCTGATTCGGGTGGATGGAGCTGGGGAGCTGCGTGAAGCCTGTGATTGTCGGTGACGCTTGATGGTGGGGTATGCACGAGCATGTGGAAGACAGCGTCATCGGCAGTGGCAGACTGGGGTCCCCTCCAGTCCTCTCCAGTCCTCTCCAGCCCTCTGCAGCCCTCTCCAGTGGTGCCTGTCGGTAGGTGGGCACTCACTGGACAGACCTGCAGGCCAACTGCTAGTGAGCGCTGAAGCTGTCCATCTTCAGCGTCTGTACCGAGCACACAGCCAATCACTGCCCGCCTGCCCCACCTCTTCCGATCCCCCGGCCGAGAAGCCGAGGCCTCGTAGTACCTCCGATTGCTTCCCAAGTGCCTCGACAACCCGTTCCTTTCCGGCCATTGACCAACAACAACGACTCATCCCAAACCCTCGTCATTGCCCGAGACCTCTTATGCCGAGGGCCATCGCCAGCTGGCTGGCATTCCAGGCCGGCACATATATACCAGGTCATTGGCCGTCGCATTCCGGATATTCCCTTCCAAAATGGTTGGCTAACCGGTTCATCGTCACCGTGTTCAGCTGGTCAACCGAACCTCATGATATATTTCTACTATATATATAATACCCCATCCACCTCTCCACGCAGAGCACAGTGCACACGAGCCGAATTCAAAGAGATTCAACAAGCAAATCCATTGAGCCTGTCCTGTAAAACTATCATATGCCTAGCGCCGTCCATGGTTTTGTCCCTGAGGGCAAACACTAATAGTGACCCCCCCCCTGACTGCTAACAGCTTGTAAAAACAATACCAACTATGCCTCTTCAATCCAACAACATTATTTTCCTATCCATCCTTCTGGAGTCATCGTGGCGAGATTACTCCACATACAAGCCATGTGGGGGCAGACTTTTCGGCATGTACCCTCTCTCAACTGCCCAGAACGGAGCCCGCCGAAGATTGCTTGCGAGGAAATTCGCCATTGTGGTCAATCCATCTACACCGTTTCGACCCCAACTGTGCAAGTCCGCAGAAATTATGAATTAAGCGTCTTGATCATCATCTTCTGCTTGCTTCGGTCCGCCACAAGCAGGTGACGGCTGTCAAACACCGTCCTCATCGTGTCCACCACTCGGTGGAAGCTGCTGGCAGCTCCTCGCTCCTGCGTGAAGCGCACAATGCTCAGTGCTTGGCGCTTTCCGTGTTCAATCACCGTCATAACTTCGGCAGCGAACGACACTTCTTTCAGGTTGAGATCTGCTATTACGTTAGCCACAGGGGGAGAGCCCGCCCAAGCAAGACTCCACTCACAGTTCTTAGCTCCCACACGCGCAAAGATGATGTTGCGTTCCTTGTCCACTTGAACTCCCCTGATACCGTACCTTCGCCACTCTCGAAGAAGAATCGCAACCTCCTGGCGGGCTCGCTTGCGAGATATCGCCATGCACATGTAGCTGGTAGCCGGCTTGACTCTGAACAGCCGCGCAAGCCAACTCTGCTTGAATTCAATGTTGCGGCTGCCATCTGTCGCACCCGAGTGGCGCCAGCTGGGATTCTTGGTGCTTGAGTTTCTCTTGGCCACCTCAAAGCCATCGGAAACGTCAGGCCCGTCTGTCCATGTTAGTGGCTGCCCTACTTGTCCTCTTCATCTGAACTTACCATCAATTGACATCTTCAGGCCATTGTCCTTGTTGTTTTTCCAAAATGGCAGGCTAAAATTCTTCTTCCGCGCGGCGGCAGCATTCATTGACTTCGTATCGCTCTCTAGTCCTGTTTCCGAGCCAACCAATGTTGCCTGGCCCTGGGAGTCGGTACCAGAGATCCCGCTATCCGTATTTGCCTTTGAGGATCGCCTGAACCATGACTTCTTCTTCTTCATGTTTCCAAGCGAATCACGAGATGAGAGCTTCTGAAATCCACCATGTGCTTCTGCCAGATATCCTGCTGGGCATGTACCTGCCGCCATTGACTTCTTGCGCACGTTGAGAGGCTTGGGAATCTTTACCGGACCTGGGTCAGTGGGAGAATGAACAACTCGGATTGTGTCCTGAATCCCGCTCAGATACTCCATTCCACGAGCCTGGTGGCTTCTTTCTTTCTGGGGAGTATGTGGGGGGGCCGAGACAATCCGGGCCTTGTCGCAGGACACCACATTGACAGCCCTGTCTTCATTAATTGGAGGCATACCAATCGGCTTCTTGGAATTATGTGTCTGAGCTGGGGCAGACACAATCCGCCTGTCAAATCGTTTTGGAAACATTACTGGCACAGCGAGACGCGCGACTTGCTCTACCGCCTTTTCGTCATCAGCATCGTAAATAGATGGGGCGATGCTTTGGGTGAGTTTGGGAAGCGTTTTATCGGACGGCAAGGGAGGAAGAGGTCGAGAGTCCCAGGACTTGGCCGAGAAAGCCTCTGTCACAGGAGTGACATCTGGTGTGGTCTCAAGACTGAAGGTGAATGGAGAATCCCGCTGTCTTCTGTCGCTGTCGGTTAATGAGTCGGTAGTAGAGTCACCCTCAGCCAGAGAACTCTTGAAGGCCTCGTCGCAGTCCTTTGCCATGTTATTGCTGAAGTGTCGCAACTCCTCTTTGAGCATGGCATCGGTAGCTTTGACAGCAGGCGTGGGAGCCCCTTTTGCCTTCGGATGGGTGGCATTAGCGGCCTTTGTTGGCAGTTCCGGGGACTGGGAGCGACAGGCCTGTCCTTGGGGTGTAGCCTGATCCGATATTTTTGACGTAGAGCATGCATTTCTAACACTCTGCCTCGATAGTCCGTTCGAGCCAGATGATTTTCGGACCTGGGAGAAGTCCACGCCTCTCTTATGACGCAGGCTAGGTGGGCCCCGAGCACGAGCGGTCCCCTGTTTGGTGCTGTGAAGCGATGTCATGGAGCCCCTGGACGAAGAAGGGCGGCCGATGTTTGATGGCCTCAAGGACCCGGCACGCGCACGGCGGGGATCAGATCCGCTACGCATCCGCGAAGCGTGGGTAATATGGTTGCTGCTCGAGGACTGGTCGCGGTGAACGGTAATTTTGGCGTGGCTAGCTTCAGAACTGCAAGGTTGGACCCTATAGGGGTCATAACTCTGACTGGTATCGGCCTCGACCTCGGCGGTATTAGATATGACAGTGAAGCGAGAAACAGATCGGCCATGGCCACTGGCATGTGGCCGGGAGAACTCGCAAGTAGACGCTCGCTGCTTCCAGGCTCCGGGTTTGAGATGATGGTAGTCGCTCATGGAGTGGGCCAGCTCGGGCTTGAAATCCTCCAGTTGTTTGTTCCGATAGTTGTAGAGTAACCAGTAGAAGGCTTTTTGGTCATTTGGCCTGCTTCATGGTCAGCAAGGGGTTGGTATTGCATCGGGCGGATTAGCTCACTCTTTGCAGGTCAACTTCAGTGCCAAATCGTGCTCACTGAACATGTGCCACATAGAACGCAGCTGCCGAAGAAGCTGGGTATCGATCTCTTGCTGAGGCACGGGGGCGAACTGGAAGCCCTTACGCATGTCTGGTGGCTGGCCGCTATTGTCACCATACTTGTCCAGGTAGCTGTACTTTTCCACCAGTGGGTGACGCCAGATTTCCTTGAGAGAGATTCGGCGCTCCGGGTTGACTTGAAGCATGCGGCGAATGAGATCCTCAGCTTCTGGACTCAAGTGGTCTGGCATTTCGTATTGGCCCTTCTTCGTTCTGTTCATCATGACTCGCAGATCGGGGTCGTCAAATGGCAAGGTAGCTGCCAGCATGGCGTAGAGAATCACGCCCATACTCCAGATGTCTGCCTTGTCACCACGGTATTGCCTGTTCTTGAGAAGCTCGGGGGCGGCGTAGTGAGGGCTCCCGCAGGCCGTAGCTAGTTGATGATTGTCGGTCTGGTGCAGAGCTGCCATGCCAAAATCGGCAATCTTGATCTGAAGATCAGCGCTGATTAGAATGTTCTCGGGCTTGAGGTCGCGGTGGCAGATGTTGAACGAATGACAGTAGGTGATGGCACTAATCATTTGCCGGAAAAAGTACAGAGAAACATCTTCGGCCAGTCTGCCTCTTGAGTTGATAAAAGTGAAGAGATCACCGTGGTCAATGTACTCGAGGATGAGGTATCTAGCTGGTCAGCAACATCCTTGACAACCCTGATTTATATGCTTACATTTCGGAGCGGTTCTCCCAGATATCGTAGAGTTTCATAATGTGTGGATGCTCAATAAGCTTGAGTATGGCCACCTCTCGCTCAATGGCCATGGGAACTCTCATCTCGCCATTGATCTGCTCCGGAAGACTGCTGTCCCATTTGCTGAGGGCCGCCAAGCTGCTATCCTGCACCAGATAAGCCATTCGCCTGTTAACAATCTTGACAGCAGCGAGCTGGTTTGTCACGTTGTGGCGACATAGTCGGACGCGGGCAGACGAGCCCTTTCCGAGAGTCCTGCCCAACTGCCACGGGCCGACATGCGTCTTGTAATTCTTCTTGCTGCGGCCGCTAGAGGTCGAGTCGCACGACGCTTGTGAGAGGCGCTTTGCTGGATCAGGCTCTTGAGTTGGCCTCATGCCGGGAGAATCTGGGGGGTGGGAGCCCAATGGGGACCAGATGCGAATATCGGGCTGCCCTGTAGCTTCTGTGTTTTGTTCGTTCGAGGCATGGATGCTTGCAGAGCTTGCGTTCGGATGGAGATGCGGTTTGTGAAGATGCTGGTCCATTGGAGCGTAGGACGCGTTGATACGGTGGGCGGCCTCTGACAGCGGCGAGCGACTCTTGCACCCAGAGGCATCCGCCATAATGATTGCCGTTAACGTGGTGGAGTTAGCACATAATACGTAGGAGCAACCGAGAAAAAGAGTGTGGGTGAGGCAAGTAAATTTCGACAAGAATGGTGTTGAAAGTCCCAGATAAACAAGTCAAGGAGCGAAATGGGAGAGAAGCAGATGGGAGAATGCTCGGTGAGGAGCCAAGCAGGCGGTACAGGAGAGTGGAAGTGGGAAAGAAACAAAACGAGGGTGATCTGGAAAGAAGCAGGTCAAAGTGCAGGTGGTTTCCAGCAGCGTTGAGGAGCGGTGGTGGTGAAACGTCGGGGATTGAGATGGACTAAGGCGGGCCAAGTTGGAATGCAATGTTCACTTGGGCCAACACAGGCGGCGGGCTATTTTCTGCCACGTGCCGGCCTAGAGTTCCAGAGAGAGACGCCTGTTTAAATCTCAGCGATGGCGCATGGGGAGGCGAAGGGAGAGGAAAGGTGGAACATGGTCTGGCATTGATATAACATCTCGCAGCCTGTTCACAGCACCACTGCGCTATCAACGGCTGCTGCTAGCTGCCAACCTGCGATGGGTAATAAGTCCCCAACTCAGTGAGAGGGGACAACAATCCGCCCGTCCAAGATACCTAATGCACACATTGTCAATTCTGGCGCAAGGTGAAGCTCAAGCATGGCATCCGCGCACCCCGTGTCTCCTCGAGTAACGGGTGCCCTCTGGTGCAGTCATCTTCGTCCCGACACATTCCATCCATCAACACATGATACATGATCCCCCAATCCAAGCAGAATAAAATTACAGTCTCGGTCTTGGAGGCCTGCTGGAACCAGACATGGAATGCTCAGCGGCGGTGCAGTTCCAACAACCGACCTCTGTTCACCACGCACGTCATCGGGATCGATACCATCACGGCTCTTTCATTGAGGAAATACTACCATGTAAGCATAAGGTAAATAGGCCTTGGCCAACGAGAGCATGGTGGTATCTTCTCACGCAATGAACCACCAAAAGTGAGTTGACATCGAAGCCGCCTTGTCTTTCATTCCAGGGTCCTTGGAGGCATATAGAGCGTAGCAGATTTGGAGAGTGAGAGAATAATAACGGGTTCCTAGCAGAAAATCCAGGTTGGATTTTTTCTAGCGAGAGGGAGAGGCGAGCATCATCGATCATCGAGAAGGGGGATAGTTTAGGAAGGGATGAAGTCCCGGTTTGAGAAGGCACGCACGATGGACGTTGATGAGACTGTGGGTCCAAACAACATTCCGATTGCCTTGGAGGCTCGGACCAACGCAACAGCCCGTTTAGCCCAGTCATGATCCAAGGCCTTGCGAACGCGTCTGATTGTCTCACCAAATCTGTTAGTACTACTACCCAAGATTGATAGTATTGATATTCCAGGGGCCATAAGTTTACCCTCGGCATAACGTCCACCCCAATAGATTCTTTATAAGAACCCGTCATACATGCTCCGTAATCAAGCCGTGAATGCGAAATGACGTCGTTTCGCGCTAACGATCAGGTGCGAGTACGTGTACACCACGAGGCAACTCAGAGAAGCCAAAGATATCAGATGTCAGACGTGGGTGCATTTTCGATTGGGAACTAGGTAATTGTACGCGACCACGGAGACCAACCCCAAGTCGTGAGACGTTGGCATGTTTTACAGAGCCTCTCTCAACCACGCCTCTAAATGGCACTCACTGTCGCTGCGTTTTGACAAGTTGATATAATAGGTGATTCAAGGATAAGTCCTCTCTCTCATTCAACAGGCCCCCTAATATATGTGTGTATCGCTACCCGCAGACGAACGCCCAAATGCTCCTCCGACAGTTCAGACTTGGCTTTCGCCGCGAGCTGATGCTAGTGCCACTGCGGTTTCAATCGGCATGATCGGCCTTACTAGGGGGTAAGTATCTCATTATCCCCCATGACACTTGCCTTTATTCAGCACAAATATGCGCTGTCAAGTTAACAGGCTGAGGGCAACCGTAGACCTTCTTGTGTTCAGGAGTGCTATAGCATTTTGCGTCATCTGCCTTGCAGTCAAACTCTTCGCAGCCCTCCCCGGGGCTCAGGGTGTTGTGACTGCTGGCAAAAGGGTTACCAAATTCACTAGAAAATTGGTGTCAGTAGGTAACCAGGCCACATCTTGTAAGACAAAGAACAGCGCATTTACTTACGTGCTAAACTCGTCTACAAAAAGTAAATATCAGAACAATGTCGTCAACAATGTGAACAGAGGGGTAAGTGAGTCCTTACAGTAAGCGTAGGATGGCTTTGAAGAGAACGAATAACCAAAGAAGAGCGGCTTAGTGAGCGTCTTCGTGGTAGCAATTTTGACAGTCTATTTGGCAAGGCCCTGAGATTAGCTGGGGTCTGATACCATTACCGAGAGTAATATCCGTAACACGGTCTTGAAAACCCTAGCAAGGAAATCACAGTTGGAGTCAACGAACCGAGCCTGTAGACCGCAAGGTTTCCGAGAATTGCTTTCCAGACTTCACTGTCGTCAAGGCGCCTGGGTCCCCGCCGTCATGGGGGAAAGACTGCACGAAGATGGACTTTTCGCAGGAGTTGATGACAACTGCTTGGTCGGCGGCAGCGACACAGCCAATGAGGGCGGTGGCGGTAGCGATAATGCTGAACTTCATAGTGGCGGCTTGAAGAAACTAGAGTTACTACAGTAGTATTAAGATGTTGGGCTTTCAAGATGGATGCAGCTAAGTGATCTGGAGGGTGTGTTCAAACTGAGAGAACTGCTGGGGAGTATCCGCCTTAAAGTACTAGGTAGTAATTGCCTTGAATTGCCGGTTCGGATGTGCAACTGCTACTGTACCATCTCACACACCGAACCGCGATGACATCAAGTATACGAGTTAGGCATGGGCACGCATTGACTCTGGGAATACGAACCATCCTGCATACTTGGCGCCAAAAGATGACGCCTATGGGTGGCCTAGTAGTATTCTTAAGGCGTCAAAAAGCAACTTACACGCATTGCCGTCGCGTGACGTTGGCGGGAGTGGAAGATCGGCAAGGCCAGGTAGATCTTACGATCTTCCCGCCAATAGCCCATACATGTATGTACAGCTGTCACCTGTCGGCACACACCCCCGCAAACCGCTACGGTGACAATGGTGAGCAGGGCTGGGCGACTGAGACGCTGCAGCTGCGGAATCACATCTCAGTCTAGATGGCCGATGATTTGATATGCTCAAGGGACGGGATGCAACGGCAAGAGGTCGATCTAGACCCTACGGGCATGAAATATTGCCACAATAATCCTTTACTCCACAGACATGAGAGCGGCAGAAATCTCATCCTCAATCTGGGGATACGGGTTCTGTAAAGAAGTGTGTTGATCGCGGGTAAGGATGTTGTCTGATCAGAGTTGGGTGTTCGATCTTCGCACGCACAGTGCCTCAGCCAAGCCAATCACTGAGGAATATATACCACTAATACGACCCCATTTGTCAGCCAGTCAGATGGCGCCACCAGCGTAATTGGTTTAGTGGTAAAATTCTCCGTTGCCATCCGAGCAGCGTCGGGGAGCCCTGGGTTCGATTCCCAGATTACGCAAATGGCCTTTTCAGCGTAATTGGTTTAGTGGTAAAATTCTCCGTTGCCATCCGTGCGACGTCGGGGAGCCCTGGGTTCGATTCCCAGATTACGCATTTTTTTGTTTAACCTTCATTTTTTGACCTCAAAATGACTCCTTCATTTGGTGTCTTGGAAGTCCCTACTGGTCAGAGAATGCCTATGCGCCCGTTAAAGGATTTAAAGTTGATACGAATTGTCCCTACTTACTTGGAGCGAGTGCTTGCCAGTAGTGTGTGGTTTAGTAGGTGAAGCAGTCGTTGCCGCATCTCAATATGGCTCTTGAGCCCATTACAACCTTTGGATCTGATTAGCATAATTACCACTAGAACCACTCGCCGAGTATTAATTATAAACGCCTATATTATCAGTAAGTAGACATTCGGGATCCGTTGCAGTCTGGTAAACTGCTGTTAGGTAATTGGGGTTAAAACTCTAGGGTACGCGATAATACGAGGATTAAGGTAAGTAGTACGGAGTATGTAACCCTTTATTTGGAATTCCTATATGGCATATCCAGATTACTTGGCACGGCAGCCAGCCCTTCCCATCAAGCTGTCGAAACAATATAGTGTGAAATTCAACCAAGAAGGGCCATATCGACAACGGCCATGCATAGTCGTGGCAATCCTGGCAAGATCGCTCGCAAGCCGATACTCGCAGAACATCTGATCCAGTGATCTAGGCCCCTGGTGGACTCTCCCCCGCAGAGCTTCCTCACTACTCGGTATGTCTTGGTCCCTTTTGAGGCCTTGCAGCTGCCGGTTTTCGGCTACACCCTTCCGGCCTCATACATGGAACTCGTTCCTGATCCCCGCCACCCAGACAAACTGGCGGCCCGCGTACGGATATCGCCGGGCCCCCACAGCATCTTCCCCAGAGTTGTCGGAACCCTCCCGCATAGCGGCGGTGCTTGTGCAACTGGAGAGGCGGTGTGCATTGCCTAAGTCGGGTTGTAGCAAGTTCAGCGCTAGCATCCCAAAAATGTTTCTCCTCTAGAACTGGGAAATATTGCAGAGTACGTCCGAGGTGAAGGGGCGCCCCCAGATGTGGCTGTGATACGTACCCGAAAGACAATGATTCACCTGCTGCAGCTATGTGGCTGATTTAGGCCTGTATGCAGTCCCTGCTCTGGACTTGATCCCTTCAGCGACACGATCCATTCGTGTAACCTCCCGGGCACCATCAGTAAGTTTGTTGGCTTATGTCAGTTGCTGGTGGAATCAGGGCTGCATCGCTAACTCCACGGGCGGCACGGGCAAGAATCCGTTCCAAATTTGGTGATTTGTGTCGTCTAAAAGTCTATAAGTCTAATAGTCTATAAGCCAACTTCGCTGCAAAGCCACAAAATCACACGTCCGAACGCTATCCACTTTGTTTTTTCCCAGTGTTGCTGCAAGGCTACTTCAAGACAATTATGTACTCGTACGCCTGCTGCAAAAGCAATTCCCTCCGCTAGAGCCCAATTTTACTGGCTCTTGGTGTGCGCCCACTTCAGGACTCCCGGCGCGGCCTCGCTGGGCTCGACAAACTTGAGCGTGGTGAAGTTTGTCCACAGCTGTCCGAGGAAGCTGCGGTCGTCGCGGAAGTAGAGGTTGCCGAGGAGAGGCTTGATGGCCTCGGTGGCCTCCTCAGCGTAGTAGAAGGGAATGCGACTGTGATGGAGAGTTAGCGAGTGGGGCAAATAAGACGAGGGCGCAATTCCTATTGACGTACGGGAAAAGATGGTGAATGACGTGGTGCTCGATAATGCCATGGAAGAGATGACGTCCGGTGAAGCCGAAGTCTCTATCGACGGTGGCCAGGGCGCCCTTGACAAAGGTCCAGTTCTGGGGATCGTAGTGGGGGACCTCCATGTGGGTGTGATGCAGGTAGGTGATGGCAACTACAGTGCGGCTCGCGGTTAGCAAAAATGGCCTGCATATGGATAATAGCTGCACGTGGTGCAGTCTGCGATTGGGCGAATCAACTTACTCAGCCAGTGGTGCACCCAGAAGTAGGGCTGGGCGTAGAGCAGCACCGTGTTCTGGACACCGACGACACCCGACAGCAGGTACAGGCAGCCCATGGTCATGGCGAGGCCAATGTCGGACAGCACAATGTAGGGGGCCTCGCTGCGGCGGAAGACGGCGCTGCGCGGGTCGAAGTGGCTCTGGCGGAACAAGCTGGCAGGGCTCTGGAGACTACCCTTGCCAGACGAGACGTTGAAGCACAGGTAGGTGACCCAGCCGAAGAGCTGGTGGAAGAGCAGGGTGATGAACTGGTAGGCGGGGGTGTCCTCGAGGAACTCGATGTGGTAAAAGGCCTTCTTGAGGTAGTCGGTGCGGGTCTTGGGCACAAAGGCCATGTCCTTCTCCATGTGCCCGGTGTACATGTGGTGGCGGTGGTGGGAGAACTTCCACGAGTAGAAGGGCACCATGAGGGCCGAGTGACTGAAGAAGCCGACGACGTCGTTGAGGCGCGGGTGCATGGAGAAGGCGCCGTGGCCGGCCTCGTGGCCCAGGATCCAGAGGCCGGTGCAGACGAGGCCCTGGATGAAGCCGTAGGCGACCCAGGCAGCGGTCCTGGAGGCGGCATCGGGGAGAGTGGGGATGTAGGTGACGGCGGCCCAGCCGAGGAGGCCAGCGAGGATCACATCGCGGACGACATAGCTCAGAGACCGGACGGCAGAGGGCTCAAAGCAGTGCTTGGGGATGGCGCGCCTCAGGGTGTTGATGTCCGGGAACTGGGGCTCCAGCTTGACCTGGGTCTCGGTAGTGGTTGATACAGTGGGCGTCATGTTGGACGATTTTTGGATGGCCTGGCAGCAACACCGAGGTCATACAGGTAACACAGGTAGCACAGGTAGCACGGGGGGACAGGCCCCGGGCCTCACCACAGAAATCATTGTTATATAAGGCATCCGGTAGGACAATTAGCGTGCGGCAATAATAAGTGTGAAAAGGGGAGATCGGCAGGGACCGAGTCGAAATTTTCCAATTTTTCCCAACCTTGGCAAGGGACCCTGAGTGTCCAAATGCTGGACCGTTGAGGACCCCATGGACCCATTTCGTGACCCGCCAAACCACCCGCCGCTCGGCCACTTACTCGTGGAGAGGAGGGCACAGTGGAGGGACCCTGGGACCAGCAGCAAGGACCCCGTCAGCCGTCTTTGCTATTATCGTCCCCTTTCCGAACTGACACACCGCCTCGGTCCCTTTGTGACTGTTGCTCTGCGACTTGCCATTTGTCTCTGCTGCGTATTATTAGTGATATCTGCGCAGCGATTACATTCGGGTGGGCGTGTGCAAATACTGCCCTTTAAACAGTCACAATGCCAATGACAACACGGCAGGCCAATGCAGATACTGACAGATGTGGCTGCGTTAGTGGCAAAGGTAAGTGACTTATCATCAACCCAAGTCACAAGTGTTACATGTGGGTTGTGCGCCCCAAGCCAGTCAAATCAAATCCTCTCCATTACAAACTGGTGGACAGCTTGCACCTGAACGGTGTCTAGTATTAATTATTCTGCTTGTTCCCCTCGTCCGAGCCAAAAGCATGTGAAAGAATGTTGTTGCCAGTAATAGCGTTGCTGTCCCTGAGCCTTTGACAGGAGTGCCTGAAATCTGAATGTGCTTTTTTTTTTTTAACCTTGTTGGCGTCCAGAGTGGATAAGGGACAAAACGGCGTTGGCCAGTGACGGCCATGAATATAATGGGGGAGATTGACCTGCCCACCACGGGTAAAAAGTCTCTTCACATATGAAGATTATTATGCTGCGCGGCTGACGGGCAATTGCGGCCCCTGGGGTAAAATCCATAATACTACTAGTAGTACTCCGTAGTAGTAGTAGTAATAAAAAAGGTGCTGCGCGGGGAGATCAGAACGAGTCTCGTCCTGAGAATGGCGCCCAACTTAAATAACAAGGCATGCTTTCGGTAATACAGATGGACACAGCTAATGAATACCTATTATGGAATGTTCCTCGTAGATCTTTTGAGGATGAATGGTGCTCTACTACATACAATCATCAAGTTCACCTCCCGTCCTTGAAGCTTAATTATGCACCATCAAGCTTATCAAGCTTATCGCCACTATCGTGATCCATCGAATAAGATTGGAAGACGTCCTGCAACTTCCAGGTTGTGTTGGAACTACGGATATTTCGGGGTCTTTTTTAAAGTAGTACTACTTACGCGATAGACAGGACCTCTAAAGAATAAGTAGGTATTGGGACCTTTCTCGATCGTCTGGAAGGTTTCGGCTGCTCAAGAAAGAATCTATGCTCTGCCGAGAGCCTGCCTAGCACCTTCCGCCGTCTTCAAAAGCAGGGGTCGCCCGCGTGAGTAGTACGGAGTATTAGTAGGTATTATTCGTAGCACGCAAACGTACCTGTATTCGTAAGTAAGGGGTAACCCAGAGGCCCACCCGAGAGGCTAGAACCCGTATGCTAGAAGTATCCGTACCTCTGGGTAATTGATCATGGACCGAGCCATGGATTATCATTACTACTAGTACCTAAACCCCCGTGCGCTGTAAGGATGCATTTTCAGGAGCACCTTGAGGCCTGCAGATTACCTAGCGTTGGAGTAGGTACGAATATCCGTACGGATACTACCAATCACTCCCCCTATGTCTCGATCGGATAAACCTTCAATCCTGAGGGATGCTTCCGTGGTAGTGACCATTATATCATAATAATTTGTTGGTAGTTTTCCTTGGGATCCTGGAGGCGCAAGTTTGCAACCAAATACTACTTCTGCCCAATGATGCCATGTTGTGGCAGCGCGGGGCACTTGGTTCAACGCTCTTTACTGGGACAGCGTTAGGCCAGGAACAGGACTGGAAACTGGTGCGTCAGCCCTGCGAGTGTTGGTGGTCGCGGGTTCCCCATGATTGGGCAGGCTCGTCAGGTGCAGGCTGTTGGTACGGGGTAGTTGGTACAGCGTCAGCACCTCCACTAGTCCCCATGTGAATATCGGTGACTTCAGATGCTGCCCTGTATGGCTGTCGGAGGCGAACCTGGGAGCTGCTTGGTGCGAATGTGGCATGGCCGCATGGAAAGCTTGCGCACATGCATGCATGTTGGTAGGGCAAAGCACGCTCCTTCCTGCTGGTACTCCGGGTTGTGACCTTGACCTACTAAATACTGTAGCCCAACAATAGGCAGCAGTTGCTGCTTCACATCTTGGCAAGGGAGATGCGACACGGACGGCGGTGCGACTGACCTCCTTCCTCGTCTTGTCTTGGGCAAACCGCTAGCCCTATCATTTCGAGACGGCGGGAGTTTGCGGGTATTATCCGTAGGCCGTACCTTTGAGGACGAGCAATACGACCCGGAGGACCCCTCAAACGGCCAAACCGCGGCGCGTGGCAAACCGGACCAACAAGCTAGCAAGCACGGCCTCGTCCAGCCACGAATACGCAGGCGGTGCCCACTCTGGCACTTCTGGAGGCCTGAGCAAGTGAGCAAGTGAGCTCCCGACGACACGACACCGGTTGACAGGCTCAAACTGGGGCCCCGCTGTATTTCCGAGCCCACCAAACGTGGACTTGGATGCACCGCCTGCGCACGCAGCCACGCTCGGCGCTCGCTCGCACGCAACATCCAGGGACCTTCTTCCTGCCTGCTGGTATCCATCAGATACTGCACAGTCCGCTCCAACAAGACTCGTCCTGTGATCTGTTACTACTAGTAATAGGCAAGGCACCTTGTACAACTTCGCAAAGTACCTTTGCCAGACAGGTCGGCGTCTCAGTCCACTCGTTCCCCAGTGACGTCTCACCTCCAGCCAGGCGGGCTCCAGACACCCCACTCTCTGCAACGCCTCCAACACTCCGACGACCAACTCACCGTGACGCCCCCGCGACGCCAACGGTCTTCAATATCCTCGATACCCTACGACCCTCCAGGTTCGCATTCGAGCCCCTATCACGCTCTTTCCCCCTCGACCTCGGCGACGCTGCAACCGCGACTGCGACTGTGATTGCGACTGCGACTACGGATACGAGTACGGCTGCGACTCCAGCGGCCACGTCCGTCTTGCCGACCCCCGTCTCTCTGGCTTGGCCACTCTGGCTCCAGCAACCCTGATCGCCGCCTGCACCAGTCCTGCGAGCGCATGAGCCCCTACCTTAAGTCCTGAAATTCTCGGGCGCCCGAGGAGACGCTTCGTCCCCTTCCTCCGCGCGAGCGCTTGGCGGTTGATATAGTGCGCATTGCTGCACTATCCCCATCCGCGACCGCTGGCGCCATTGTCATCTCATACCCCGGTTGAGCCGCGCTGTTCGCAATCGCTTCAGTTGGAACGTGAACCAAGACGGCCACCATGTCTTTTCGAGACGGTAGGGGGCGTTACGGCCACGTCCCCCCCATTCAGTATCCAGTCACCAGTCAGCAAAGTGACCAGAGCGGTGTTGGCAGACGCCAGAGCTTCAATAGTGGCGATGATGCTGCCTACTACGCCCAGCCCCACGGCCGCGAACCGACGTTTGACAACGCTACCGAGGATGAGTTGTTCATAACGAGTCCAACGTCCTCGACCGCGAGGCAACACCAATTTGGTTCCACAAGTGCCGCCTTCTCTGGCTACCAGCATCAGTATCAGGATCCGGCGCCTCCCACGCCGCAGCATTCCACATACAACCCCCAGACCTTCGCACAGCAGCCCTCTTCGACCTTCGATCGATCCCAGTCCACCAGACTGCCCTACCAGCAGCCAGCGCCGTCGCAATATGTTCCCCATCGCACCTCCTTCTCTTCTTCTACTTCTCCGAGTACCTATACCCCTCCGACCTACAATCCCGCCGCCTACGCCGGTGCAACCTCCCCCCAGCGGCAGCCTACATATCACGGCCACAGCGGTGCAGATTACAGCTATGGCGGTCCTACTGGCTCACAAGCACCCCCTTCCTATGGCCAGTCGCCTGGCCTGACCTACTCGTCCGCCTTCCCTCAGCCAACCCACATTTCCACCTTCCAAGCCAGCTATTCCCAGCCTGCAAACTCCCCATCTATACCTGGTTTCAGCCCACAGACTCCAGTTGCCGCATACCACCCGTCCCAGTTCACCAGCGGACACCACTCTCTCCAAAACTCCAACGGCGGCAGTCCGAGCCAAACATCATACTCCCGGGCGCCGTATCCCACGACTTCGAATATTCCCGTCGGCCCCAACTACGCCACCAGTGACCGCAATTCAATCAATAACCGAGATTCGAGATCGAATTCCCAACCATCTCCGATGGGGTCACCCTCTGCGCAAGCACAATCACCATCTGGTCTCCAGCGGCATCCCACAAATGCGCCTCTCCCAACACGACCTGATTCCAGGCACGAACGCGGCTATGATCGCGACCAGGATCGTCTAATGCAAGATATCGAGGCGAAATTGGGGTCCTTTGACTTAAGAGACACGCAAAGAACTGGCTCGGCCAACGGCCAGTATGGCGCTCATTACGCAGACGACCAAGCCGAGCAGCTGCGCCGCTACAACTCCAACGCCACAACTCTCGCTCATACTGCTAGTGCTGCCTCCAGTCGACCTTCGGTGCCGACCACATTCTACGAAGATGACGATGATGATCCCGAGGGCACCGCCGGCGTGCTGGCCATGCGGCAGGCTGAGATGGAAGACCGGCGTTTCAGTGGGACGACTTTTGTTCACAATGACTCCCCTGCCATATCAAATCCCCTGCCGCCACCCCCAGAGGAACAAGACCCTAGCAGTAGCGATAGCGATTTCAGTGGCAACATGGTCGACCTAGGCATGTTGAGCGGTGGGCCTCAGACCAGCCTTGCCTACGGGGATGATGCCGGATCACTGCCTATGTCGCAGGACAAGGCTCGACCCTTGCCATCTCCCAACTTTTTCACCCAACCCTACGACAAGTATGGCGGCACCTCTGACTACAATGATGCCCAGATGGACTATGGTGGAACTGGCGGTTTGCAATCCCCTACCGCGACGCGGCTAAGTTTCGACGAAGGCGATGAGCGCGTCTCTGTCCATTCGCGGAACAGTGGGACGGAGTCGCCCCCAAAGGAAGGTTACCAGGATCTATTCTACCATCCAGGCCTGACGAACCGGCCTCTTCCCGCTGTCCCACAGCAGGAGCCTGGATCAGACAGCAGTTCAATGCTGTCCGTCAACACCAACACACGGGGCCAGTTGCAACACACTTATTCCACCAGCACCGACTCCCGGTACTACCCCCACGACAATCCAGAGGCCTTTTACAACTCCGCACCACCCTTGTCTCCCCAGCCTGAGCGATCGATCTCTCTTACCGGCTACAGCAATACTCCGCAGATCCATACTCCGGCAAGATCAAGAACCGACGCCGCCGATGAACGTAAGAGGGGGCATCGCCACCCTCATGTCGTCACTCATGCAGGGCCCACGTTGTCTGAGTATGAAGTCAGCGGCGGCACTACTGTAGGGGCTTTCGACAGCATCACGTTGCCGAGCGGCCGAAAGAGAAGATTCATCCCGTCAAAGCTGAGCGCAGGAGATTTCCGCAGGTGCACCGAACCCTGGGCTCTCAGCGGCCTGGAAGCATGGGTTCGCTATATGGCGGATGGCGAGATGGATCTTAGGGAGAAGACCGTGGAGGAAGCTCTCGTCCTCCTCTTCACATTCAAGGTTCCGACCATGAATGTTGCCGACGCCGAAACGCTGAGTCACCGTATTGTGATGCTCATGCTAGAGTCGAAGCTTCTTCTTCCCGAGGAGGAGTGGGTCAAGTTTGGTGACGGCCACATCTCCGGAGTCTTATGGCAGATGACAGGGTCCGGATGCTACGCCCCCAAAGTGCACGACCACGAGATCGGTGGCCGCTGTTACTCACACCACTGCACACGCACCGTGAAAAAGCTTGATCTGGACGACCTTGACCCCGAAAATGTCAAGACGATCGAGTGGCATGAATTTTACGGACTCACCAAGGAGGATCTCGAATCGAGACCCAAGAAGGAGGTGGAGCGTCAAAACATTCTCCATGAGATTGTTACGGGTGAAGAGACTTACATCAAGCAACTCGATCTTTTCCGAACCCTTTACCGAGACGATCTGCGCGCTAGAAAACCACCGATCCTTAAACCTGAAAGACAAGAGAAGTTCTTGTCCGCCGTATTCGGAAAACTCGACACTGTTCTTAGCGTCAACAAAGATAACCTCTTGGCTCAGCTCAAGTACCGGCAGCAGGAGCAAGGCCCTTGGATCACTGGGTTCAGTGACATCTTTAGGGAATGGATTCGCAAGGCCAAGTCTGACTATATTGAGTATGCGACTGCGTACCCACGGGCCCAGTACATGGTGCGAAAAGAAGCCGATCGGAACATTTTGTTCAAGCGCTTCCTCGAGGAGAAACAGAGACATAAGTCCATGTCCAAGCAAGACTGGACGCACTTCCTGATCACGCCCCTGCAGCGCTTGCAGCGTTACACCCTCCTACTTGAAAGCATCGATCACAAGATGGTCACGGAAAGCGAGGAGAAGGCGAATCTGCAGAAGGCTATTTCGGAGATCAAGTTGGTGACGTTGGAATGCGACGCCAAGGTGGATGAGACCAACAAGAGGGTGGAGATGATGGAGCTGGATCGCATGCTGGTCCTTCGTCCCGGCTTCCAGTCGGTCCTAAACCTTGACCATCTAGGCCGGCAGTTGATAATGCAAGGCGAGCTGACGAGATTGGGATCTAAGGGCGTGAGATGGGTCGACTCGCACGCCTTGCTGTTCGACCATTACCTCATTCTGGCCAAATCAGTCGTCTCGCGGGATGGCCGCGATAGGAAGTTTGACGTGTCGAAGGAGGTATGTCGTTACTGAACATGAAATTTGGATTTTTTTTCATGCTAACATGTAGTAGCCTATTCCCATGCCACTTCTCTTCCTTGAGAGCATGAATGACGAGCCTATCCAGAGACAAAAGGGTATCACAACACCCCTGGGGCGAGCCACAGCTGCGTCGGCGTCGGGGACTCAGCTTAACAAGGTGGCCACCAACGGCAGCAGACCCCCGCTGGATCACATAACCACAAACTCTTCCCTCGGCTCCTCCCTCACCCCTACGGGCAGCAACGACGCCGATGGCAAGATCCTGTATCCATTCAGGGTGAAACACCTTGGCCATGAGGTTTACGTTCTGTACGCTTCGTCAGCCCGTGATCGCATGGAATGGTGCCAGAGGATCATCACAGCGAAGACAAACCATGCCAAAGCTCTGTTTTCGCAGAACGCCGAGCCCTTCCGTCTTCGCGTCCTCGCAGATGCTGCCTTCCATTACGACGTGTCGTCCATGTACGCTAGGGCAGCTTCCGTCCCTGTAAAGGGAACGCCGCTCGACCGGGCCATCGAGGATCTGGAGAGCGTCCTAGGCTCTGCACAGGGGATAGCACCCGTCTGTCGGGCCCAGGTTAACTGCGCTACGGGATTCTCGGCCTTTGGTAAGTCCATTATTGCGATTGGAACAGACTACGGTGTCTTCATCTCCGATCCTTCCAATCCTCGTGGATGGACTAGAGTAAGTTTTCAATCACTCATAAGGGATCTTCTGTGTACCGTTTTAACATTAATTGCAGACTGTTCAAGCCTCACGCGTGACGCAAATTGCGGTGCTTGAGGAGTTCTCAGTCTGTCTGATCATATCGGATAGATCACTCATTTCATACCCTCTCGATGTCGTGGCACCAGTGGCCGACTTTCCGCCACCCGCCAGTGATAGCACACGCAGAGCACCTCAGCGTCTTTCCAAGGATGTGACGTACTTTGCAACTGCCAGGATGAAGGACCGCACGTTGGTCTTCTACAAGAAAAAGGAAGGCCTCCACACCATCTTCAAAGTTGTGGAGCCGATATACCACAAGGCTACCGAGAAGAAGCGCCTCTTTGGAGGACGGAAGGCCGCTCCAGGGAGTACAGAGTCGTTCCGAGACTTTGACGAATTCTTCTTCCCGACTGAGTGCTACTCACTTAGTGTGTTCCAGACGTACATTGCCGTCGCAACGTCAAAGGGCTTGGAAATGCTCACCCTTGACAAGAAGCAGCCCATGTCCATTCCTGATCTCAAGGCCCCTGCAATCGCCAATATTGCCAGCCGGATCCGGGACCAGAAGCCGTTGGGTATGTTCAGACTCAACGAGAACGAGTTCATCCTGACATACGAGGACTGCGCCGTCTATATCGATAAGCATGGTGATGTTAGCCGGACCCTAATCATGGAGTACACTGGTAAACAGAAGAGGGCCCGGGGCGCAACCATGTATGGCCAGTACCTCTTGCTCTTCAATGAGGATTACGTGGAGGTTCGCAACGCAGAGAACGGTCGGTTACGGCAGATCATTGCCGGGCGGGACGTCCGCGTGCTCGACTACGGAATCAGAGGACCTACTGGTGGCAATGCTGCGGCATGGCAACAGGCAACGGGGCGCGACGGCCTGCAACCCAACATTGGCGATGCGTCCAAGGGGACGGTCAAGATTGCCATGTGCCATCCGGAACTCCCAGGCCGACAGATTGTCCTGGAAATGCTGCTCAATGATGGCCACAGCGAGAACTAGGGACGGATGAGATACGACGAAATGTTGGGACACAAAGGCGACGACGATGACGACGAATGGAGAGGTGCATGCTTGTGTGTCCGAGGGGAAAGTTGTTTCCTTTTTTCCTCAATGGCGACGTTTGTCGCCGTGTGCTCATTTTATGCGTGTTATTTTGGCTCTGCATCCAGAACTAGCGCTTGAATTCCGAGACGCAGGCAAGTTTCTGTCTGGCATGGCGTTGTGGCGGAGAGGAGGAAGAAGAAGAAGAAGAAGAAGAAGGGTTCCGGCGACAAGTGCTGGAATATCAGTATATAAGTAATGATCCATGTGGGATCAACGACGTTTATGAATCGAATTGACGCCGGTTATCAATTTGATTGAAGACATATCATTATCCGCAAGTTTTGGAACAAGCGAGGTTTATATCTCTTGTATAGTTATCCCTTCCCTGACGGGTGTTAAATGAAGTACAGATCGAAGGCGCTTTACAGCAACTGGCTTTATGGAACACACTTCTTGAGCATCGAAGTGCACGGCAGAATAGGCGGGGGAATGCTCTCCCCGCTGTCCCCTTGTCCATGAAAGCGGACTTGGAGACCTTTTCCCTCTCGTCATCGACGAGACTCCTTCCCCTGGCTCATATTCAACGACAAGGCTGGGAGCCTGACGGGCTCAGCTCTCCTCGTCGAGACCCTCCTTACTGTTTCTCAACAACCGCCTCCGCCTCCTTATTCTTCTGGCCCTGCCAGTACAGCCCGATGCGGGTGACCTGGGTGATACCCACAAGGGCGAGGAAGAAGTTGACAGCAGCAAGCCTTCAGCAAAGAGTTTTCTCGTCAGTAACAATATCGAAGATTGCTCCCAAAGGAACACAGTGGAAGCAAAGGGAAGGGAAGGGGGAGGTGGGACGCACAGGTAGTTCTTGGGCTTGATGATCATGCACCAGCGCGTCCAGATCAGGCCCGTGCAGGTCAGGGCAAAGTTCTGCGTGAACGACAGCTTCTCGGCCGGGCGCGCGAAGTCAGAGACACCGGCGAGGACGAGGGCCCACTGCGATGTGGGAAAATCCTACATGTCAGCGCCATTCCTTTTTTTTATATATAGCTTCTTCCCCCCCAATTGATGGTGCTGTGGGGTTGAGACGAACCTTCATGACTGGAGCCCTATGTGAAGATTCAAAGTCAGTATATGTTATATATAAGGGAGATGAAGGGTACACCCAAAAGGAGGGACCTCGAAGGAGATATACCAGAAGTGCACCGTCTTGAAGCCGACCTCGCTCTCCCACATGCGCTTGAACCAGCCCTGCTGCTCGTTGGCGGTGGTGCCGCTCTGCCACCGGCGGCTGCCCTGCTGGTAGAAGTTGTGGCTGTAGGAGAAGCGAGGGGCACCGGTGGTGGCCTGGCGCGCGAAGGCGGCGCCCTGCTGACGGAACAGCGGCCGCGAGGCGCGGAGGATGGTGTTGGTTGTCGAGGCCATTCTCGTTCAGGTCGCGTCTGCCCTGTGGTCCTTGCAAACACGCTACGTCAGTATTTGTTCAGGAAGTGGATGCTATCCTTATCGTATAGACGCAGACCGGGGGAAACGGGAGAAATGATCGACGACTCTTGACGTACTGGTTTGGAATATGGGGATATGAAGTCGGCGAGGGTTGTTGAGGAACTGTTGCTCAACGGGGGTTGTCAAGTTGCGCGCCCGGAGATAAGCCGTAAAATACGTAGGTGCACAAGCACTGCAATTCAGTTGTGTCTGCGACACCGGACGAGAGCTCCTAATGCACGCACAAATCTTGTGCACGGGCCACCCCAGCACGCTTATGCAAGGCCAAGCCCAGAGCGCCAAGTTGCCAATGGCGAAGGCCCAATTCGACATCACTTTGTACTCCATCACCAAAAGCTTCCCTCAAACCAAGCAGCCTCCCGCTCCTCCGGCCCCTTCCCCCCCCGCCGCCGTTGCCCATAGACTGCGCCCACCATGTCGAGCAGATACGCCTTCACCAAGACCCTCAAGGAGGTCCGCTTCCTCTTCTGCCAGACCTCGGAGCAGAGCGCCGCTGTGCGGTTCGTCAAACCCCCCCCCGCCTCCATCCTGCCCCAGCTGAGCGCAATGGGGAGATGAGAAAAAAGCATACGCTGACAATTGATGCACCCGGCGCAGCTCGTTCCTCACGAGGGCGTACCCGACCATGAAGAAGAACAACCCCACCACCCCGATCCTCATCCGCGAAGCCGCCGGCACCCTCCCCAAGATCTACGCGCGATACGGTACGACCAGCCCACCGAAACATCCCCAACCGGATCCCTCCTCCCCTTCCCCGGCCACCTCCCGTGGTGCCGAGAGACAGGCAGCTAACAGTAGTCTGGCGGTAGAATTCGGCAACGAGAAGGCGCAGAGCTTGGAGGGACTCACGGACAAGCAGATCGAGGAGACCGTGACGGGTCTGGTGAAGAACGGAGCGTGAGGTTCCAACGATGGAGGAGGGCGGCTGAAGAGGCAGATTGGGAGGAAGTCATGACGACTCCGCGTGTAAATATCACCCGAGGCTCAGGAGACAACACTGTACCATCATCTTGTTGACCTTTTGCGAAGCGTGCCCGCTACCGAACATTTACCCGCCGAATTGAGGTGACCCGGGCGTATGGTGTAGTGGGATGCGGCAGAGACCACCTTCGAGAGCGCTAGTGTCATTCAGGTTTTGAAGTTGGACGTTCTAAAGGGGCGTCTGGTCTTTTGATATCACAGTGAGCGTCCAGGATCACGGGGATGTGCAGATGCAGTGAACAAGTTGATTTCAATCCTAACATACCCAATGCTTCTAGTCATTATTATCCTATTGCCACAAAATCACACAGTACTCTCCTTCTGCACGCACCAACTAATTCTATCGGGCCAGGTGTCACCGTCGTGTTCTTTGTGGCCACCTACCATGCCCTCTTCGGTATCCGGCAACCTTGAGACTTTGTATCCTTCATCCCTTGACTTGCTGCTGACATTGTTCCTTTCTATCCCAGACACTCTCCTGCCGGAAACAACTCATTGGCGTTGGGTTCCACCCGGAGCCCCTGCTCGCAGCTACACTCTCATGCGGCAGATGCACATTTGGCTTCAGCTGAATTCCGAGAACTACCCTAAGGGCTGAGCGGTTTGCTGGAAATAAGTGCAAGGGACTCATCACAAGGGCTGAGAGAGGTCCAGATCTGATCCAAGGTCGACTTGCTCGGCTGCTTCTCTCCTCTGAAACCGTACAGGTTGTTCCACCTGCTCTTGGGGCGAAGGGAGCCACCATTTTCTGCTTTTTCGTCAGAAGCCGGTTCCGCTTTGTCGTCAGAAGCTGGAGTAGACGGCATATCAAGTGAAGCATTGAATAAAGTTTTGCGAAGAAGCACCAGGAACGTCTTGCGATTTTCATGTTCCTCTGCCTGTTGACGTGCAAGGGCTTCTTCTTCAGATTTAGACCTGCCAGTCCTCGTCTCTCCAGCCATATTCTCCATGGTTTTGTTCTGCTTGCTTCCTGGAGGCGTTGGGGATGGTTGTGTTTTTTCAGGTGTAACATCGAGATTGGCTGGTTGGGATCCAGCCACCAAGCCTTCCCCTTCAGCAACGCCAGACTTTGAGTCCGCAGGGCTTGGACTCCCCGAGTTGGCCTTTTTTAGCTTCTTTGGCTTCTTCTTGGGCCTTTTCCTGGGCTTTCCCTTGGGTTTTCCGTCGTCGCGCATTTCCCTACCCACAGCTTCAGGTTTGCTGGCGCTCTCCTCCTCAATCCTCATACTTTGCTGAGAGTCCCTCCCAGGGCTCTCTGAGAGCTGACACTCTTCGTCCTCGAGGCGGCTCAAAGCATCGTATCGGTTGGATAGGTGAAACTTGGGAGGGCCCTCTTCCAGCCCCGGGCCATGGCGCCGAGAAGGAGGTTTGGGGAGGGCAGCTTTCATATGCCTTCCCTTTGAGAGAGACGCTGACTTCAAAGCAGGACTGTGTGTAGTTGAATAACCGCTCTTAGGCTGGCTGGCCGTGATGACAGGCTCTCTTGCCCCAGGCATAGCCGTGCTATCCTTAACAGCTGGAGTGAAGTCGGCCGAAGAGCGCTTAGTACTCCTTCGTGAACCTGAAGACACTTGGGGCCGAATTCCTTCCTTAAACTTCTTTTCGGTAACCTTTGCAGAAGTCCCTGGGTCCTTTGCAGTTTTACTCCAGCCCGCTGTGCTGTTTTGGTCTGAGAGGTTGAGGATGGGCTTAACTCCTGCGGAAGTCTCCAGACCCTTTGCAACTGTGCTCCAGAGCCTTGTCTTGCCCTGCGACAAGGGTTTGGCGAGAGGAGTAGCTTCAACAGAAGTGCGCAACTGCTGGTGCGAGCTTGTAGGTACGGACTCTGGCTCAACAGGAGCCTGGCCCGCCTGGGTTTGTTTCTGTCCAGAAGGTTTTTCCTCAACAAAATTTGTGATCTTCTCCTTGGCCATATCACATGGAGTTTGTGCCTCCGCCGGCATGGTCCTCTCCTGCTCCCTTTGAGGAGATTGTTCCTCGGCGGCTTTTGTGCTCTCTGCCTCAGGGAGAGCGCTTGTGATTTGTTCCTCCACTGGTCCAGCCTTCTTCTTCTCCTTTTGATGCAGTTGTTCTTTGGTGGTTTCTGTGCTCTCTCTCTGAGGCATACCTCGTAGGATTTGTGCTTCAACCGGTCTAGCTCCCTCCTGCTTGTTCTTAGGAGATTTTTCCTTGGCAGCCTTTGCGGTCCCTGCCTCGGGGGGAGCATGTGCGATTTGTGCATCCACCGGCCCTGTCCTTTCCTCCTGGGCTTGATCATTTTCAGGAGTCTTTTCCTCAACGGACTTTTGTTCTTGTCCTTCTTGTTGCCTTGGCGGACCAGCTCGTCCAGAAGAGGGAAGCTCTTGGGTGCTTGAAATGTGTTGCTGAGATAAATCTTGCAATCTTGTTTCTTCAGACCTCTCTGCCTCCTTACCCCAAGACCCGGAGTGGAAGTCAGAGGGTGAACGAGCTGTTGCCATGTTACTCCTGAAAAGAGAATAGTAAGCGCGCTCGAGACCCTTCGCGATCATATCAAGGATGGAGTCCTCAACGGGACCGAGGCCCTGGAAGTCCCGTCGAGTCAGCAAGCTTAACACAAGGGATTGGTTCGGATCCCAGTTCAGGAGCTTAGCCCGATTGCGCTCGACCCTCAGCCACTCAGACACCCAATACTCGATTAGCCTATGCCTGTCGGCCTGAACCTGGTGCCAGATGATAGCATTTTCGTCTACAAGACGTTTAATGACCATCGAGAGATTTACAGGCCCATAATAATAGAGGTCACTAGCATCAAACCAGTGGTAGAGATCAACCCAGTTGGTAGGTGCTGTCATGCCCTCCATTAGATCCCAGTAGGGTCTGCGAATGGCGTTGCAGACCGACTGGATCTCCTCTTCTGTCCAATAGTAAACGCAACGTGGAGGTCGAATGATTGGAAGGGCCCGAAAAGGCCTTAGACCTCTCTCAGTGGAGAAGATAGCTTGGGCTCCAGGGGGTGGGTTCGAGTAGTAGTATACGGGGAGGTATTCTTCAGTGTAGTAGTATTTGGAACCCCCGCCTCTAATTTCTGGGGGCGTCGGAGGTGTGATGGGGAGTCCAGAAGCATAGAAGTTGAAGAAGCCGCCCTCATCATTATGAAACCTAACAGAATGACGAGGCTGCCGGCCCTTTGCCTGAGAGCGCTTTGGCTGTTCTGAAGAAGCCATGTTTGAACTTGTATAGGAATTAGAAGAGGTGTACTCAAAGCAAAGTTGGCACGAAGGCAGATACCCTCTGGACGGGGTGCACTGCACAACTGCCAAACGCTGCATGGAGAGAGCTCAACTTACTAGGCTCAAGTTTAGCAACGAAAGGTAGATGTTGGGTAAAAGTATAGGTTTGAGGAGCGGACAGGGCTCAAAATCTATGAGCGATAGAGGAGTAGTGATCTGAGGAGCGAAAGATGACCAGAGGTTGTGTTGAAATGGGAGCGAGAGAGGGAAACGGGGGAAACAACGATGTTTATATACGGGTGAAACCCCAGAAGGTTTAATGGCGTATCGGTTGTCTAGGATACCGGTCCAAGGCGATCAACAAAAGCTCCAGGAGTTTGAAGCTTAAGCAACTCGAGGCACCCCTTTGGCTGCGAATGGTGGAAGGCTGGGGCGGAAGTGATGAAATAAAAGGGGCGGTTGAGTTGGCCAGACCGTCAACAAACCTGCGGAAAGCAGACAACATTCAACAGGGTTTCTGGCCGCCTTCTCTTCGATGCCCTCGATAATGCAGGCCGATCCGTCTCAGGTCATATGTTTCATGACAAGATATAGCCTCATCACAGTGCCCAGCGACTAGGGTTGTTAGCGACTATATTCGACAGCCAGGCAATGATTCCCTGTGCACAAGTTCGAGTTCACCCGCGTTTATATCGTTATGGAGATGGGCCACGCATATCAAGTTAAGAAGGAGGGGGGGATGGAAGGAGCGCGCGTCTACTACATTCGTAGTAGGTACTGGTATCTAGGTGCTTGCCAAAGACCAGATATACCACTAGCAGCGGTAGTCCCGCGAGCCGCGAAGGTTCATCATAAAGGTTCGCCTTCCTCGAAGCATCATCCAGAGCGGCCAGCCGCAGTCGCCCACTGGTCCCTCCGTTGTGGATGTAGTTGGCTGGGAAAGATGTCAACCCTAGTGCCCAAACCAAAGTTCCTAGACTGTAAGTAAGTAGATCTCGCCTTTCCTCATCACATACGAAAAATCAGTACTTCTTCTTACATTGGGTCTCTCTGAGTCAGTAGGAAAAGCCATCGAAACCAAAAACAAAGACGTGGTAATAGGTCCCTCAGCCATCGACGGCATCCCAGGCGTCGACAATAGCACGGTGGTTAACATCATTCTCAGTGGCTATAATAGCACTTATCTTTATTTCAGCCACAAGTGCTTTGATGACGATGTAGCCAGTTAAATGGTGTGTATTTCGTGAGTGGTGAGAATATCGACATAGGAAAACAAACAAACATTAGTTCAGCCCCACGTGCTATAGGCATCTATTTTTGAGCATAGACAAGCTTCAGGATTTCCGACTCATTTTCCCCGGCGACGGCCTTTCCGTTATTCCAGTCGACAACCTGCAACCCTGTTAGCCTAGCCATCCACACGCGCCGCACC
Organism: Amphichorda felina; assembly: GCA_016490725.1. Taxonomy (NCBI): domain Eukaryota; kingdom Fungi; phylum Ascomycota; class Sordariomycetes; order Hypocreales; family Bionectriaceae; genus Amphichorda; species Amphichorda felina. Next base: position 100,512 of record JAEMHR010000074.1, on the reverse strand, counting down.
GCCAGAGGGAGAATGCTCACAAGGGGCCTCTGGAGGCTGTCCTTGCTCTCTTTAAACTTCTTGAGCGCATCCTTCTCATCCCGCGCTCCCTTGATGACGCTGGGGATGCCGCTCTTTCCGACGTACTCGAGGATCGTCTGGACCTGGTCGGCCGTGGGAGCGTCCTCGGTGATGTTGAGCTCGAACTGGTCGCGCTGGGTCTTGGTCTGCGCCGAATGGTCGCTGGCCTGGTCGAGCGTGGCACCAGACGTCGCGTTGGCCGAGGCCTGCTTCAGAAGGTTGGCAACCCGGGTCGAGGCCGGCGAACCGGCCTTGTGGAAGAGCGTGATGATGTCGAGGGTTTTGTGCTGCGCTCCGGCGTAAGCTATCGTGTACTGCAGAACAATATGGCATTGGGTTCGTGACTTACGAAGCGGAACATGCTGGGCGGTTTGGAGACTGTAGAATGGGAGAATTAAATGGTAGAGAGAGACAATGGCGGGAGTATTGAAGGATAGAGTTTGCCCAGATCTCCAGATTTGGATAGCTACCTAGTAGGTATTATCGTGAAGCTTAGCTTGCGCCGCCATGCATGATGACTTAACGTCGTCACAAGCAAAGGATGTGGTCCGTGCATTGGCGCCTTGACTCACCCGAGCATTTCCGAGTGCACCCATGTACATCTACTTCAAGTAAGTAGGTGCCTGTAGGAGACGTCTTCGTTTAGTATCCCGGCGTGTAAATTCAACTATTTAGAGGGATCTTACTCTAAAGTATTTTTATTGATCCTAACTTCATCTTGTGAATTTGTATATAAGCAATAGCAACACACTACCCAAATTTGGCACAATTGTTGCCATGGAGCATGCCAAGACACCACCACACTACAAGTACATGATTGCCTGTAGATATGTTGAAAGCAACCACCTACTCGTGCTATTAGTACTTATGGTTAGTCAAGTTTCCTGAGGTTGACCGACCAGATAAATTCATGTTAGTAAAGGCACATGAAATTTATACTTGCAATGTCGACGCAGTCAAAAGTTCAGATGATGATTCCTTACCATCGTTAGACATGGAGTTAGTATACGTACCAAGTCGTCATACCCAAGACCAGGCGAGCACTGCCATGACAATGAGCCCAATTGCATCATTAGTGGGTTTTCATGTTACAACATACCTAGTACTGCCCATGCATGTTTGTATCTAAAGTGGCTAGGGACCAGTAGCCAGGGATTGTTTTGAGCCTCACAGGCTAATAAGAATCCCACGCATGCAACATCCTGGGACAAGCCACTTACACACCAAGCTATTAACACGTCCAAGAAACATTCCGACTCCCGACTCCATTCAGGCACAGAAAATCGCTAATGGGAATTGCTCTCCAACCAGAGTCTTCTCATGACGTCGTAGCTCCAGAATTGTCCGATCGATGTTTGTCGCACTTGGAGACTGGGACCTGGATGACGTATGAGATGAAGTAATGCTCAAGACGTGGAGCAGATGCTCCGGGTCCATCACGGAAACGCCAACAATACAAAAGACAGCATTAAGATGCATCAAATGACACCTAGAAATCATCATTTAACATCCTCCGCAAACTGACTGACTTCATTCTCTTGATCTCTTCCATAATCCCTCTTTACATATCATCACCATGTCTGGAACATCCAACGTTGGCCAGCACGCCGTGTACGAAGCTGGCGACCAGCGCAACTACAAGGAGTCTGAGAGGAAGGCCATGGAGTCTCACCCCTATGCCGAGGGCAAGGAGAACTCGCACAATAACCTGGACTCCAGTGCGTCTGAACTGTTCCCTTTTGACCTTGAAGAAGGCCTGGTCAAACCGCTAACCTTTAATCCAGAGGATGAGCGTTCCATCGCCAATAGGCTGGCTGCCGAAGAGGTTCGTTGCATTGGTTCTATGCCAGACAAGAGCTACCACTAACATGTCCTCAAGCGCAACGATGGTCCCAAGGACGATTTCGAGACGGCCATGTCCAAGAAGGACCCTACCCTCCCGGTGAGCCCTGTTCTATCACGCGCATGGCAACTGGCAAGGAGCTAACCATAAGCCAGGCCAAGATGCACGGCAACCCGCCGTCGAAAGGTGCCAAGATCGACGCCGAGCTACAGGCAGAGGATGAACAGCGTCTCAAGGAGAAGAAGGGCAAATAAATGATGAATGAGTTTACGAATGGGCGCTGGATCAGGTCAACTCGGCGTTTTTTGGTAGCAAGTCAAATGATCATTCATATCACGATCGATATCTCTTCTCCTTTTTCTTCTACCAGGTCAGTTACCAGGTCGTCAGCTCGCACGAGCAAGCTGTGAAGCTGGCCTACGCTTGGAAAGTTGTCATCATGGATGCAAAGGCTACATAGAATACCCCAATGTCGATGTGACAAGGGTCTTAATATCGGCTGCGAGAGCTCTCAAAGAAAACCTGCTGAGACAATGTTAGTCTAATGATGCCACCTGATGTCTCGAAAGAATTGTGGTATGTGATTAAGGTTCAGAATATGTAAGAAATAGATATCACTTGTCCACCTGATTTAGCGACTCCGGCGAGAGTGCCACCAGGTGGTATCAAACGCAAATTACCTCATCATGACAGGGTGAAAGTTGCAAGGGTAGATCGAGAAGTAGATTGAAAGCTTACCTTGACCGCAGATATTTCGATGCCAGTCATGACATGATTGCGTCCATGCATGAAATGCAGTTTGTGTAATAGAAGAAGAAGAACATTTAAGAGTTCGCCAGGAAATTTTTTGAGGTAGTCGTTCTAGAGCCCGTTAGTGGTCCGTGCACCAGCCCCGAAGACCATCAAGGTCGGCGTCGGCGGAACCAGAATTTCCGGAATTTTAGTTAGGGCACTGGAGATTTTCTGCCCGCACACGCTGATAGCCGAGTCCATCAAAAAGTCATTGGTGATTCCCTGGCTCCAGCAAACATCCACCTCCAGACCGACAATTCACGACAACTGGTACGAACAGACACCCCTTCCTCTTCCGCGATCAGCAAGTCCATCGGGAACATTGTGCGCGCGGTTCTAGCAAAGAAATCGGGCTGACGCAGCATTTATTAGACCGCCGTTACAATGGGTGAAGCCGTGATTGAGGGATCCAACTGGCGCCTCGTTGAGGTTGGCCGCGTCGTTGTCATCGACGGCGACCACCCCCACGCTGGCCGCCTCGCAGCCATCGTCGAGATCATCGACCACAAGCGCGTACGTTGAAGTACTCGGAAAAGGCGTCACAAGCGGAAGACTGACGAAACGACATATAGGTGCTTGTCGAGGGCCCCTCTTCCGACCCCGACCTCGCCACTCCCCGACAACCTCTCCGCCTCTCTCGGGCTCTCCTCTCTCCCCTCGTCGTCGAAGGCCTCCTCCGTGGTTCCCGCCATGCTCAGCTGAAGAAGCAGTGGGAGAAGTCAGAGATCGACACCAAGTGGAAGGAGACGAACTGGGCCAAGAAGCGCGCCCAGGTTGCGCGGAGGAACGGCCTCACCGACTTTGAGCGCTTCAAGGTCATGCGCCTCAAGAAGCAGCAGCGTTTCGAGGAGCGCAAGGCTCTGGCCAAGATCAAGGCCTCGGCATAATGGGTTTCTTGCATTGGAGTCAAAAGGGCAGTTGGAGCTGGCATTAGAGTGGGAGGCAAGGGATGGGAACGGCAAAAGCATAGCGGCGCCGTATGTGCACGCTGGACCTCTCCCCCGTCCTAAATGGGCTGTATGTCACATCTCTCATCTTCGCGATGAACGGCGTCAAGACGGAAATTCAAACACCAAATGAATTCACGCAACAAGGGCATATCTGCGGATCGATGTGAATTGTAGAAACATCAAATAAGCAGAATTACTCTCCAAAAATGTAGAACAATGGCTCTCCGCTGTCTCCAACGAATACCTACCTACCTACCTACGTATGTCCATTTGGATCGGCTACTGTTCTGAACGAGGGGAATGAAGATCAAGTCCGATTACCTAATCGAGTTAGCTCGGCTGAGACCACCAAACCCTAGAATTTCGCAGCAGAAGTTTCGCTTCACAAACCGACGACGAACGAATTGCAAAAGCAGCCCAATCAAGCATTTACAGGGCTCAACAGAACAGTAAGTGCACATCCAGCCGATCGATCCGAATTTGCCGTCGCACGAATCCAGTCGAATCCGCCAAGTTTCCCGTCGAGAAGCCGCCCCCTCACCGCTGAATCGAGTGCTCCGAGCTAACGACAATTGCTTGTCCCTCACCAGGATAACCTACCGAAAATGGCCAACCCCAGAGTCGAGGAGCTGCCCGATGAGGAGCCCCAGAAGGTGAACATCGAGGAGAAGGAGGATGAGAGCAGCGACGAGTCCGAGGTTGAGGCCGGCGAGGGCAACATGCCTGCTGGCTCTACCGCCGTTGTCCACTCCAGGAACGAGAAGAAGGCCCGCAAGGCCCTGGAGAAGCTGAACCTTACCCGCGTCCCCGGCATCACCCGTGTCACTCTCCGTCGCCCCAAGAACGTACGTACAATGCATCCTGGCCCCAAGACAATAGTCTGGGAGGGACAATGGGAGCTAAGACAACGTCCTGCAGATGCTCTTCGTCATCAATAACCCCGAGGTCTACAAGTCTCCCAACAGCAACACCTACATGTGAGTAACTACCTACCCGAGATAAAATGGCCTCATCTAATAGCTGTTCAGTGTGTTCGGTGAGGCCAAGATTGAGGACATCAACGCCAGCGCCCAGCAGGCTGCCGCCGCGCAGCTCGCTGCCCAGGGTGCCGACGACCACGCCGGCCACAGCCACGCCGAGCCCAGCAAGGCCGTTGAGTCTGCTGAGGCCAAGAAGGATGAGGACGAGGATGACGGTGAGGAGGTCGACGCTGAGGGCATCGAGGACAAGGATATCGAGCTCGTCATGACGCAGGCCAACGTCAGCCGCAAAAAGGCCGTCAAGGCTCTGAAGGAGAACGACAACGATATTGTCAACTCGATCATGGCATTGAGTATCTAAACATCGCCTGTTCACCACGGCCTGCGCGTGAGCAGCGCATCTGGCTTTGTATCAGTCTCAGAGAGTTCTACTCAGGCTTCAAATGATTGGGACCAAAAATGGGATCAACGTATGGGGTCAATTCCGTATCTGTTAACGTACGAAAAATGAATTCAACTCAGAGCATACCTGGTCAATGTCTGCATCTCCCATTACCTACCCATACCTACGTCCAGGGCACGAATAGCTCTTAAACGCTCCTGTCCTTAAAAACGCACCAAGCTCTCGGCCGGGTTTCCACATCGCCATGCTAACCATTCTGTGCCGCTCGTTCTTAAGCAACCCTTACACGCGAACACATAATAATCTCGAGCATTTGCTTTACTGGCTTTTATAAAATTAATACTTTATTCATGGGTTTAAGCTGGAAGTCGGTCATTGCCCGCACCAGCAGATGACAGGTCGCCAGCCGGATCACCCCGGTGATCACGTGACCTCACTTTGCCGGTCTCAAGACCCGCTCTTGTTCGGCAAAGTCAATCAACGCCATTCCAAGCATCACGCTCTTCACTCCCTCAACCCCCAAAGCACCATCAAAATGGCCACGGTAAGTGCTACCTGTCAATTGGCGTCTGTACAGGCACCTCCATCGCATCTCCCCGCGCCACGGACTTCCAATTGCCGCCCCCCGATACCGCCGACGTAGTGAGCTAATTTTCTCCGTGCCCCTTCAACAGCGAAGCGCCGCTCTCAAGCTCGACTGGACCAAGGTGACCAGCTCGCTGGGTCTCCGCGGCCAGACCGCTGCCTCCCTGCAGGCTTTCAAGAAGCGCAACGAGGACGTCCGCCGCCGCGTCGCGCTCCTGACCGAGCAGCCCACGACCGTCGACTTCTCCGCCTACCGCTCCGTCCTCAAGAACCAGGCCATCGTCGACGAGATCGAGAAGCGCTTCAAGGACTTCAAGCCCACCACCTACGACGTCAACCGCCAGCTCAAGGCCATCGATGCCTTCGAGGCCGAGGCCGTCAAGAATGCCGAGGCCACGAAGCAGGCCGTCGACCTGGAGCTCAAGGACCTTGCCGCGACGCTGAAGAACATTGAGGAGGCCCGGCCGTTCGAGGACCTCACCGTTGACGAGGTTGCCGCCGCCGAGAAGACGATTGACGAGAAGACCAACGAGCTCGTTTCCAAGGGTCGCTGGATGGTGCCGGGATACAAGGTATGTGCCTCTGTCTGGACGACGTTCTGGGATGGCTCTGACACCCGCCGCAGGAGAAGTTCGGCGATCTCGCTGTTGTCTAAGCGACTTGAATCACTCGCTACCACATACAGAAAGATTCCCTTTGTGTACTCTAGCATTGTAGAACGAGAAATCGTGGCGGTAGAGCGAATATACTCTACTTATACCCCAACTAAACCTCTCTTTATTTGTGCCTGCCTTTATCCTGTCATTTTACCCTACAACGGCAGGCTAGATAATCTTTTGTGTCGAGGCGAATACTATGAAATGACATGTACCTGGACCCTTCTAATTCCTCTGAAGACGGGTAGTAATTTGGGGATGGGAGGCCTTGAGTAGGTATCTTCCCAAGCATCCGCGACAGAGCTTGCAACTCCTTCGCTGAAGCCTCCCATTCAACCCCCCTCGAGATGTACCTCTAACAGGAAACCACCATGGATGGAAACTCATAGTAGTACCAGCAGAGTTACTCAAGGGAATTTGGGGGGGGGGGTGTGCTATCCAGCTGCCTGATGAGTGACAACATCTTTCTCGCCCCAACAAACTGATCTACCATACTCATGGCTCATGAATTCTTCTCTCATGCCTAATACTTTATTTGATTGCTTTTTTTCTGTTTATGCGGGCGTGGCATACTTCTTAGTCCACTCCTTGGCCGTTGCGATAGCAGCCTGCTCGTCCTCTTTCCAGCTCTTTGCAACGTCAGCGGCGAGAGGATCGTCGGGGTTGGGCGCTCCAAGAAGAGCCTGGATCGAGAGCAAGATGGTTCGGATCTGAAGAGCGGGGGACCAGTTGTCTGGGAGGATCCGTCAGCACCATTATCCCAGCCACCGATACTCGGCTGGGGACCATACTTTTTAGGACATCAAGGCAAATGCGGCCCAGCTTATCCACGTTCGGGTGGAAGATCTTGGTCAGGAAGCGGATCTTGGGCGGCGTCATAGGGTAGTCGTCGGGAAGGAAAAGTTCAAGTTTGAATATCCCGCCTGGTGATCCGTCAGTTGCTTGTCTCCGAGGCCGGCATGCTATCTGTCGTGGGTACCTTCATAGGGAGACTGGGAGGGTCCGTGGATTTCGACGTCAAAGTACCGCAGGTTGTCCTCATGGGGGACGGCGCTGATTCCGGGCACCCTTATGAAACGGCATTAACGATGATAGTTCCCTTGGCTAGGTATCGAGGCGACCACTTACGGCTCGGCCATCAGGCGCTCCGTCTCCTTGACGATCCGCTTGGGGAGTGCCATATCGCTAGCAGTGGGCAGCTAAATTTCGCAAAGAGATTGGTGGTCGAATAGTAGTCTAGGGAACAGGAAGAGACAAAGGAGCAAAAGAGGCGCAATGTCAACCGTTTAGAAGCAGCGGCTCCGAAAGAGGGCGGGGCACAAGCAGGAGGGGCGACGGTTTTTGAATGCGATAACGTCAATAGAGGTAAGTGGGGGATGGAAGGGAGAAAGACGCCTCTCTGATCGGAGCCAGAGCAGTGAACTATCACTAGCAAGCCTGCTGGTCACTGCGAAACGACGAGCGCTTTGGGTGGTGACGGAGAGACGAAGTGCTCACAAACAATACCGGGTAAGTTGGAGCCTAGCATTGGAAGTTTGGCAAGCAAAAGTGCATTGCATCTCAGTCATCAACGGGAAGTCAGATCGGCCCAGCGGGTCCACGTGCACCACCTCTGTGGGGATGTACCTTTGCACCAATATCAGGAAGCAAGGTACTTGTCTCCTACGTGCATGCATCTACCTGCGGCTCGCCATTTCGAAGCTCCATCGAGCTCCCCAACTTTGGACTTCAAGCGTCAACCATCACCACCTGAATCGCGAGCCAGGCCCGGAAACATGCACAGAACCTAACATTGAGACTCCCAGAATGAGGAATTGATAGATGGATTGAGATGGAATAGCGTCCGCAGTCGTCCCCCCCCCCCGCCTGCTGATGGTTGCGCTGGTGAAGCTTCGACATGAGGCTCATCACGCGACGTGAACCCTCAGGGCGCCATGATGATATCGCCCTTTGAGCAAGCTGTTGATCTTCCCAAGAAGGGAAAGATTATCAAGTCAGCATACGACAGCGAGAGCTTCGAGTCCGATGGCACCATCCACGTCGACGGGCTTGTTGGGTCGGCGACGATTTCTCCGTCGGGGCGAGATATCGCCTTGGCCTCGCCGGACGGACTGGCCATCATCGACCTTGACTCGCCATACAACCCCCCACGGCGTCTGCGCAGCCATGGAATGCCATGGCTGGTGACGGACGTGCAATGGTCCCCCTTTGCGGCCCGAGATTACTGGGTCGTCTCTACTGCCAACCATCGCGCGCTGGTGTGGAATCTCAACCTGCGTGAGGACTCAAACACGGGCGCCATCGAACACTCCCTCCAAGGCCACAGCCGCGCAATTACCGACATCAACTTCTCGGCTCATCACCCCGACATACTTGCGACTTGCTCTGTGGACGGCTACGTCCACTCCTGGGATCTACGCCGTCCGAGGCAGCCAGTCCTCACATTTTGCGACTGGTTCGCCGGGGCAACCCAGGTCAAATACAACCGCCAGGAGCCCCATATCTTGGCATCATCGCACGACCGCTGGCTCCATATATGGGATGAACGGCGGACATGTGAACCTCTCAAGTCCATCGGCGCGCATACTTCCAAGATCTACGGCGTTGACTGGAATCGAACCAACCCGACTGCTATCCTCACCTGCTCACTGGACAAAAGCATCAAGCTTTGGGATTACGCCAAAAACATCGACGAACCAGAACACGTGATTCACACCGAATACCCCGTATGGAGGGCCCGGCATACCCCCTTTGGGTCGGGTCTACTTGCTATGCCGCAGAATGAACCTGGCGATCTGTATCTTTACGATCGAAGGCGGCTAGATGATACGCCTAAAGATACGCCAACTGACCCTGTGGCGGTCTTCCCCGGCCACGGTCACCACAAAGCCAAAGAATTCCTATGGAGAAGTCGCGGTGGCATCTCGGATGACAATATCGACAATCGGGAGTTTCAGCTCGTATCATGGGGCTCAGACAACGAGCTCAGGCTTCAATGCATCGACTCCAATGTATTATCTGCCGTTGGATACACCAGGGGATCTCCTGCGGCGAAGGGCGTCGTCCTCACGCGAAAGGGTGCCGTGTACAAGACATTCCGGACTGTCGACGAAAGTTCGAATCGTGACCGCAAAGCGGGGACGATGAGCGATCTTCGCAGTGCCGGCGCGCACCGGCCAAGCGCCCTTACTCTGAGCATGCGCTCAGGGGCCCAAGGGCGTCATGCAAGGCCCGGCTGGCGAGGACCCTCTATGAAGGCCAAGGTCAAATCCAAAAGGGACCGTAATCAGTCTCAGATTGGATGGCTCAAGGGAATTACGATCACCAAAAGGAAGGCATCCGGGCAAGGTGTCATGCCTAAGAGGCAGATGTCTAAGGATTCCAGTGTCTTTGGTCACGGCTACCCTGATGAGTACTGGGTAATGGAACCCGATACAGTTCAGGACGAACTGCTGCGTATCAGCACCCAGATCCCGAAAGTCAAGTGGGAGAACATCGATATGGACAACTTGACCTTGAATGCTTCACTCTACGGTCCCTGGGGTGTTGATGGGGATAGCATCTTTATTAAAGTGAAGATCGACATTCCAGACGGCTATCCTACAATGAGCGCCCCCAAGTTTTTCATTGAGAAGACTTCCTTCTTGCCAGAGCAAACGCACCGCCGAATGACCCGAGAAATCCACCAGCTTGCCGAGCGGTTTTTGCGTAGGAAACAGAATTCTTTGGACGCTGCCTTCACCTATCTGCTAGGCGAGGTGGACCTTGAGTCGAGCACCTCATTTTTCAAAGATATCGGCCTAGAGGATGACATGGCTGGATTGGTCGACGAAAGCTCTAGCAGCGAGGAAGATGAGGATATCCCAGCCGGCGGCTCCGCCTCCATGTCACAGGAATTGACACCTCATGGCGACGCTGATACAACTCTAGCGCCCCCCAATAGAGCCATCATCCCGCCCCCGCCGCGCACATGCGGTGCCCGATTTTCACACGACGGGCGGCTGATATGCTTCTTTCCTACCAAGGAAGAGAAAGCAAGGGAAGCAAGAGCACTATTTTCTAGCAACCCGGATTTGCATAAAGATCGGCCCAGGGGAGAGCCATTCTTTGCTGGGTTTGGCAGACTCCCTCACGAGGCCCCACCAAGATATAGGTACAACGGGGATGAAGCCTCCGCCACCGATGGCCTGTCAGATTCAGATGCTTCTGAAGACTCATCGTCATCATCTAGTGACTCAGAGTCGACTTCGATCCACAAGTTGAATCTGTGGTATCACCCGAGCCGCCAGCTGAGGAAGACGTGGAGCGAGGATCGTTCTATCCGCTCAAGCGGTGGAGGAACTGGCACTGGCATCGGTACGGCTACTGGCACGGTTAACAGCCGTCGACGTATCGGGCGGCCTCGCAACCTGGTGTCCATCCACGATTTCAGAGCACTACTTCCGTCCAAAAAGGAGCTCGCACAAGAGTATTCCATCTTTGGAGACGGTGCCGAGGTCTGTGAGCACAATGCGTCCGTTGCGGAAAAACACGGATACGAGGACATGGCTGATGTGTGGCGCTACCTGACGCTGTTACTGCGAAAGGGTGTGCCCCTGGAGATCCTGGCACAAGACAACAGGCGAAGCTCCATCCTAGTCATTGCCCGCAACTCTGTGTCCAAGGTCCGCAGAGACGATTCACCGGATTCGGGATACGCCTCACGAAGCTCCAGTGAAGGTCTCTCCGGAAGAGTCAAATGGGGCGAGCACCCGCTTGCGCTCAACGTTGTCATGGATCTATTCGACTACTTTGAGAAGATGTCAGATATTCAAATGCTGGCGATGCTATCATGCATATTCAGCGAGACATCTGCCGAGGACAGCGTGGCATACGCCGAGTCTCAGCTCCCCCAGCCAGTGACACCGCTCCCCTTGAAAGCCCCGTCCTTCTCGCTCAACTATTATCCGACCGACGCCGCCCCGGTCTGGAATCTCTACGGCAAGAGCCGCAACACTTCAGCAATGACGACTCCGAGAACACCGCTCACTCCTTATTACGCCGCATCGCAGGCGTCAGAAGAAACTGTATGGAATGGGGACCCAGCGTCCAACTCTTTCTCATGCGGAGAGACTCCTCCGCCCCGTGGGAAGGGCAATCTTGGGGGCATGGAGATTGGCCACAGTGGTTCAAGATCGGCTCATGCCTCGGCAATGTCCAAGGCAAACACCAGTCTTGCCTCCTCCTTCACAGGGGTCTCCCGGTCATTTACAGGAGGGAGCTCCGCATCGCCACCAAACCAGGGCAAGAAGAGGCCAAGTCCTGTTGAGACGATCATAAGCAGCCTGCACCCCGGTGGGGCTAACTCTGTCTGGGGGAACTCGACCGCGATGGGAGACTCGAGTGTTGGTCGAACCTCGATGGACGACGACGAATACGATGACGAAGAGCAGAATCTACCTCTAGTGCCCGTCAGCGTGTCCGTCTTTGTGGAGGACCAGACGTTGTTTGACGATGATGGATGGCTGAGTGCTCCGCTGCTAGATCAAAACCGCGTGTACGCTCAGGCGAACTATCGCTATGCATATGCCGAGATGCTGCAGATGTGGAACGAGCCCCTGGCTCGGCTCGAGATCATGAAGTTCAATGTCATCAGGGCCGACTACCTATCCTCCCAGACCATGGAAGACAGCATCCACGAGTCCTTCACAATCCACGAGGCCAGCAGCACGGCGCATCCCAAGACGGGCTCATCGCCCAACATCATCATGGGTAAAAAGGACCAGCTCCATGCCCTCGTTGCGTCTGGCCGGGGTCTGGACGTGACGGGGATATGCCGCGTCCACGAGACGCAGCTGGAGCCCGCCAGGTATGCGTCCTCGGATGCGAGGATGGGAGGGGCGGTGGGCTTGTGCGACCGCTGCCACCGCACGCAGAGCCAGCTGCGCTGCGTGTACTGCCTGGAGCCTGTCGACGCCCTGTTCCCGCCGTGCCTGTCGTGCGGTTGCGCCAGCCACGAGGCATGCCTGGCGGAGTGGCATGCTGCAGGCGAGACGGAGTGCCCAGCGGGCGACGAGTGCAACTGTGTGGAGGAGGCGGCGGATGGGCAGGTGGAATCGTGGGCTGCACTGCAGGGGGCGATGCTCAAGAACCAGAGCAGGATGTCGCAGCTGCCGTCCCCTGTTGTGGATGAGACAGACGAGGAAGATGACAGAGGGAGGCGAGCCTCGGAGCCCCCCAATGTGGTGAGCATCGGTCATGGCGGGGGGCTGGCGCCAACGCCGTCAGCAGCCGCGCTCAGCTTTGGGAGGTTCAAGAAGACGGCTGGGTCGTGGTCCAGAGCGTCGAGTATGCGGAGGAATAGCAGGAAAGGGTGATGGTGTAATACACTAGTAGCACAGCTGTATCATGGATCATGTTGGGGGTTTGTATTGATAGCACTAGGCGTTTTCGAGTTTTTTTTCTTAGGACAAAATGTATCGACAGCAGTTCCTAACCCTATCTCACCCTATTATTCTAATCTCGTTTATTGATTCTAGGATGCTCGTAGGCCGAGCCGAGCTAGTCTCAGCTTCGCTTGATGGTGTTGAGCATGGGCTCCCCCTTTTCCAGTCTCTCCAGGTTGCTAAACAGGATATCCGCCACGCGCGCAAACACATTCTTGGACTGCCAGCTGATATGCGGCGTGATGGTGACATTGGGAGCCTTCCACAGCGGGTGGCCCCTGGGCAGCGGCTCCGGATCTGTCACGTCGAGCGCCGCGCCGCCGATGGTGCCCGTCTCCAGGGCCTCGACCAGCGCGTCCGTGTCGATGATGGGGCCCCTCGCCACGTTGGAGATGAAGGTCCTCCTGCCGCCGCGGCCCAGGATCTCGAACTGCGCCTTGCCCAGCAGGCCCCGCGTCGACTCGCGCAGGGGCACGGCCACGACCAGCACGTCCATGTCCTGCGCCAGGAAGTCGTCGACGCTGCCGCTGAACCAGCGCTCGGGGATGGCGCCCTCCGGGTCCCCCGTGCCGGGGACGCGGTAGCCCGAGGTGTCGCGGCGGGACTCGGGCGTCGGCTTGGGCGAGTGGGTGTAGGCGTAGACGGTCATGCCCAGGGCCTGGGCGATGCGGGCGCAGTTGCGGCCGATGGCGCCGTAGCCGAGGATGCCCCTTTTTTGTACACGGTCAGTTCCATCGTTGCCCTGGTACAAGCAGTAGCAGTAGGTGAGGTGGGTCGAGGGCAAACGTACATGCGTCGCCCGACAGAGTCGGCGCCAAAGGAGTTGAAGTCCACGAGGGGATCCCAGTTCTCACTGCGCTGGGCCACGGCGTAGCGACCCAGGGAGTGGGCATGGGTCAGCCAGGTCCCAATCACCCACTCTGCGATCTGTGGCCTAACCCTGGGCGTCAGCCATGCTCCAGACTCAAAAGACACAAAAGGGGAGGGCCAGAGAGATGGATACATACGGGTGGACGCCGCTGCTGGAACAGAACTTGACATCCGGGTCCATGTACTTGGGATGCCCCGTCCAGAGATCCGACCCAGCCGACGCCAGCTGGACGTAGCGCACGTCGGGCATCTTGGCCGGGCTGGGCGGCGGGTAGAGGCACATCATGGTGACGCCCTCGAGGACCTCGGCTGGCAGCTCGTCGGCGCTGCTCAGGCCGCTGGCCACGACGCGGGCCTTTTCCCAGCGCACCTCGAGCCCCGGGAAGCGCTCTGCGACGCGGTCGAGCCAGCCTGGGGGCGGGTCCACGGGCAGGTGGACGAGGAGCTTGTCCTTGGTGAAGGGCATGGTGGCGGTGGCGGTGGTGGTGGTGGTGAGATGATGGCGGTACGGCAGGGTTCTGGCTGTCTGGCGTGGCAGGCTCAAGGGCCTCGAGACTGAGTTTATGTTTATACTCGCAGTGGCTCTGTGTAGACGTCCTGCACACAGGGTCATAGTCCAGCGTAGGTGCTAGTTGTACCACTATGTCGAGAGCGGGCCTGTGAGTCCATATACTACTACCAATGTGCTACTCCATATTCCCCCCCACCACACGCATCCGGCGGGGTCACTTACCAAGTTACGAGCACCAGGTGATAGGGCGGTGATGTTGCGATGGCGTGGATGAGGAGCATGTGAGCGTCGCTTCTCATCCTGGCCAGAGTAGCAGCAACAGTAGTAGCCTGTCCATCTTATACGACGTCGAGGGTTGCCCCATCGCCAGTGCAGTCGACGACGGTCAGCAGCAAAGAGTTGAAGGGCGTTGTCCATGCCGCTCATGTGGGTATGTGGGGTGGAAACTCGGTCCAGATGACATGCGCAGGGCGTAGGATTGCCCCACGAGTCCACGACAAGCTTCCTACTCACTAGGTACCTAGGTAGCACTACCCTGTACTCTATTATTACGACCCATCATCACACAGTTCGCACTCGTTATAGTACCTGCATGCTGACGGTGAGACAGAAATGCCAACGTGCACCCGCCGACGATTCTCGGGCAAATCACAAACACGTTCAATTCCCAATTTGTCTATTATCTTGCTCCGTCCCCTCGGCTTCGTCATCTCAGTCCCAGATCATCGGTAGCGCTATGAGACACCACTCCTCCCGCCACCAAAGCAGCCACAACTTCACAATACTCTACAGATACGACTATAAACCCCAACCCAATTCTCTCCCATCCAGGTGGTTGCTGTTTCCGAGTTCCCCCAAGGTCCACGCTTCGCACCCAGTAAACCCCCCCGGCCCGCCCACGGATCTGCTGAATAGTCAACGACATGGAGGGTTCTCAGTGGGAATTGCGTTCAGTGCATACCAGGTAATGGGCACAGCGGCGAGTGAACGCCCAAGAGCTCGCTCAACGGCTTCGGGGCGGGGATTGGGCCTGGGTCCATATCGCCTGGCGGTCATGGCTTGCTGCCTTGGGCCCGGGTCGAATTGCCAAACCATACCGCTCTCCTCTGTTCAGGTCCAGGATGTGCCATATTCCAGAGTCACATCTGTCCCGATCAATACCGAGAGGGCTCGTCTGGCAATCCCCGGTGGCGCCTTGGCCGTCCGAGAACCAATAGCAGTGAACAAGCCGCCAATATGACTTCGGAGGGACTCTAGCAACTCCTCTGGCTTCATCATGTCCAGGGAGCCGCTTTTTTCCGATATCATGGACCAGGTGCTTCAACCCGTCTTGCCCAATCTCCATACGAGTACGCGCGGGTTTACAAGAACAGCTTCGCCGAATTTGAGGCCAGCGGGGAATCAAGTGGAGGCGCCCTGAGAACTTATACAGGGGGCCTTCGCCTCCTCGAATTACCCTCCGAGTCGCCCGGCCAGTCCCATCGGAGAAAGAAGGTCAGGCTTCTCTCCACGAGAGCCCAGCGCATCCTGTTGACCGCGGCGCGGCTGTTGGGCTCCTCCTCCTCGTTATCGTCCGACGGCAGGATTCGGTCCCAGCTCCTCCCGTCCCTCGGCTCCTGGTATTTCCCGTCGATAAAGTTGACCTTGGAGATGATGTGGGTGCGGCCCGAGTTGAGCTCCTGGCAATTCGTCTTCTCGCAGCGGCCCTCCCGCAGAATCATGAGAGACTCGGGGTCCCCCATGTCGAGCGTGGTCATCTCGATGATGTTCTCGTCCACCCAGTACCGGAACTCGCGGGCCGACTGCTGGACCTGCACCTCAAACGGCGCGCTCTTGTCGACCTGGACCATCCAGCTCTGGTCGACATCCCCAATCTTGACGGACCAGAAATCCTTGACATTGGGGAACCAGAACTTGTCAAATATAACCTGGCCGAAGCTCCTCTGCTGGTAGCACGTGGACAGATAGTCTGAGTAGCGGTCGGGGACCTCTATGCGCTCCTCGTCAGGGGCACAGTCCCAGAATGCGACGCGCTCGATCTGGGGGGCCAGCTTCTCCGCGGTACAGTTGGGAGGCGTCCGGTCGGCGAGTTTGTAGTCGCAAACCAAGATGTCCCGCGAGAAGTGAACATAGGATCCACGGCCGACCAAGCTGTAGCCTCGACGACTCTCGCTGCGAGCCTCGGCGTTCAGCTGAGTCACAATGGGCAGCGGGTAGGACCTGAGGCTGTGGATGAGGTCATTGAGCAACACGATGCGAGGCTCGACGGCGCATGACCAGATCTTGAGTCGCAGCTCCGGAGGGAGATGGCTGAATCTGATGGCCGATAGAGGTGATGCGAGCAACAGCGGCGCTTCGTCGGCTGCTTCGGTCATATTCGGGGTTAAATGGGGTGATGGGCCTGGGAATCAGGACAGCAACTGGTGTTAAAGGGAGCGAATAATCCGGGCAAGCCACATGGAGGCAAGTTTGTCGCATTCCCATCTCTTATGAAGCGGAGCGGTGTGACGAACATGGCAGGCGGCATCTTTACCAGATTCGGTTGGGAAACCCTCGTGTCCGTTTGCGGCGTGGGCCAGCAAGCCAGATCCGGCAATCGGGGGACCAGTTGATCCAGTGTGAAGCCATCGCGAGGGAGAGTCATGTTTGCGAGGTTGAGATGGTCGCCGAGCGGGTGCCATGTTCTTCACCGACGGTCTGTGGACATCGGCTAGCTGCAGGTCCTCCAGAGCTGCCCCAGTGCTGCCCCAGTGCTGCCCCAGCGCTGCCCCAGGCCCCCCAGCCATTGTTCGATCCGGAAGACGCCAGCCGCCAGCCGCGAGCTGCAAAAGCCCGAGGACGTCACGCATATTTGTGATAAGACAGGGTTTAGCAACAGGATCATGCATGTACGTGTTGGTTGGCAGTAATAGCTTGGTTCGGTCCGCAAGAGGGTCTACCCGCTTCTGAGCCTCAGCATCGGTGCTCCAGTCCTGATCCAGAAATTCCAGATTTCCAACACAACACCCGCTAACTTAGACCCTGGGAATCCTGTGGGGGTTCAAGCAGCTCAACCACTCATAGAATCGTACAACCCATTTACTCATTTCGAGTATGCAGTCCATGCTCACACGAGCAGGAAGAATTTGCCAGTAGATACTCGTACTCGTAGTGACAGGGGAGAAGGGAGAAAAGAGAAGACGGGGGTCCGCGCGTGGGAGACCGTGGTATTAATAATAGGACGGATACTCCGTAGTATTAGGAAATATCCACACCAGAGTGGCCGGACAAATTGACATGATCAGATCGGCCGGCAGCAACCAGCAGCACATGGTGTCGCAGGGATGCGCCGATTCGGCCACATGCAAGCAACGCTAACGTTGATGCCATCCAGCCCAGGCAAAAAGAACACGTCAAAACCCGTACCATCAAGCGACATCCTCAACGTAGCGCTGCCAGCCGCTCCATGGGAACAAAGTTTTGTGAGGGTTCCAACTCGACCAAGCTGGGTGTTTGCAGGACTGAGCGAAGGTCGGTCAACCTCTACCAATCAGTGCCCAGAGCGTGTCTCACCAGTCCCGGTCCCACCAGAAGGGTGCAGCAACCCACAAGGCTGTTCTGTTACTCGTACTTTTCAAAATGGCCGCGTTCTGCTTTCGACAGATGCAACACGATCCCGCCCCCGTTCTGGGCCTCCGAAGAACGGAGGACCATGTTCGCATGCACGTACATGAATGTAAAAAAAAAAAAAAAAAGACGGTGCAATCCCTCGGGAGCGGCTGCATGAGGGCACACTTCAGTTCGCAGAAAGATACCCGGTCAAGCCAAAAAGCTGACCTGCAGGCGGAGAACGTCCAAGCAAACCTCCAGGCGACCCTCCAGGCGACCCTCCAGGCGAACCTCCAGGCGAACCCGGGGCTTCAAAGCCGGCTGGTCCGTTCGACAGGTTGGTCGAGGAAGCTGTTAACGAGCCTCGAAAAATGGTCAGCGTACTGGTACAGGAATCCGTGCCCTGAATCGGGGTAGAGATGCAGCTGTGCGTCCGCATGGCTGAGCTTTCTCCACATCAAGATGCTGTTCTCCGTCGGCAGGAGGAGGTCATTGCTTCCTAACAGTTTTGTCAGACAGCGATCCGGCCACGGGGTCTTGAGCCTCACCATTCGCAATCAAGACGGGCAGTCGCAGCTGGTGGAATCGATTATACGAGGCCTCAGATGCCCGGTTTGGGTCCATGAACTTGGCGAACGCTATCGCCTGTCTATGGGCGGCCTCGGCCGGAACGTGGTCGACACGGTTCTGGCGAGCGCTGGTGATGCGCCTCCACGCGGCCACACCAGCGGTCTGGCTCCGTTCGGAGTCGGTGAAGAAGGTTGAGAGAAACGCAAGCTTTTGTTCGTGGTCGGTAGCGGCCGCCTTTAGTTGGCTGAATGGACCCAGGGGAGCGGTTGTCACACCCTCTCCAATGCTGGGAATGGTGCCACACAAAACAAGACGACGCACCATGCCTTCAGGGGCATTGAGAGCCACCAGTTGGGCGACGCAGCCGCCCATGGAGAACCCCATGACATCGACCTGCGGCATACCCAGCGATGAGATGACATCGATGTAGTGCTTGGCCCAACCAGCAAAGGTCTTGGGAACCTCCCCGCCCGACCTACCCACCCCCGCGTTGTCGATGAGCAGGACCGGTCGAGCCTCCGCCAGGGGGTTGATCAGAGCTGGATCCCAATGGTCCATTGTTCCCCTGCAAAGAGAGCATCGTCAGTGCCAGCGTCAGAGTATGCTGTCTGAGTCTGCAAGCGAACCTGAAGTGCATGAGCAAGACGAGGGGAATCCCCTGCGCTCGACCCAGCTGTCGATAGGCAAACGTGATGTCGCCCACCGCGACGAACTGGTCACGGGCCGTCTCGTAAGTAGTCATGGTGTAGTACTGGTCAATGCAAAGTTGGAGCCACCCGTCCACCAAGAGAATAAATCGTCGACGAGAAGTTCAACTCTTCGCATGAAGGAGGGCCTCTTGAGATGACGAGATGCTCCTGCCTTTGCTTACAACGCCGTTACCTAAAATGAACCGAGGCACATTAGACGTCAGCAGCTAGAGGTATTATTAATATGAAGCCGTCATATCCGATGTAGTCTGTTTGACAGGGGAATAGGCATTCACATTGGTTTGATATCTATAAAAATAGCATAGCTCATCGCAACCCGGGTAGAATACTGTCTTACATTGGGGGGGTTGTAGGCGATGAATAGTCCTGGCAGTCGTCCCACCGATGCGCGGCGTAGGGTAAGCTGCCAGATTGACACAGGTACTCAGTACCTCGCGTGGCGTATTCGTAGAGGGGACCCTGAGGGACTGACTGCCATCGGCCACTCCCCCAAATCGCCAACACGAACCACCAACCACCACCCCGCGACGCCATCGTCCACCAGGACAAAAATCAAGGCTGATGAGGCAACGTCGCCAGAATTCCTGGCCGATCTTCTCCCCGGCCACCGATCATGGCCACGCACACCGACGACGATGAGAGCGAGACGCCCTTCCCCACGCTCGACTGGCAGGGCCCTCCGACCTTCAGCTCCCACCTCTCCCCCGACGATGCCTACATCTCCCCTCCGCGCCGCCTCTACGCAGGCGAAAGCGCCGCCGAATCGGCGCGCTCTCACCTCAGGCGACTGAACGGCGATCACGGCGGCCGCAGGCGCAAGCGCGCCTGGAAGAAGCTCATGTGGGTGAAGCAGTCATGTACGTCGTCGTCCCCCTGGCCCCTCTACAACGTCGCCAACATGAGCGGGTTGGATGCTGATTCTTGAAATTGCAGACCCGGACAACTACACAGACCAGGCGACCTTCCTCGAGAACCTCCAGCGCAACCCTCGCCTGAAACCGTACGACTTTTGGCCCCTCGTTGCCGACTCCACTGTCATTCTCCAACATGTCTGCTCTGTCACCATCTTTGTCGTCTGCTTCGCCTGCATCTTCCAGGAGCGAGTCTCCCCGGTGTCGATACTCAATTGGAGTAGCCTAGGCACCTTCCTTGGCTGGCTTCTGTGGGAGCGATGGGTGTCGGAGCAAACCCAGGACGAGGAGCCCGGCTCTGGTGCCGCGGCCGTCGCCATTGTGCGCAGCAACAGCTTGAGCAGGCGGCGCACTAGGGCAGCGAGTGTCCGCCGTCCTGACACGCTGCAGGTTGAGTCAATGCTGTCGGAGGCCACTCCGTCGTCGTCATCATCCAAGGCTCCATCCCATGAGGGTTCGGCTGCCAGCTCATCTACGAACCTACTGGCTGGGGCGGGAAGGCAGCTACCACGATTATCACCAATGACTACCCTGACGGCCAAACCTAGCCTAGAAACACTCCAAAACGACCTTCCACTGTTTGATCCTGGCGAGCAGAATCGTACCCATCAGCGCTTGGGGACCATCAAGTCGGCGGCGCTCATCTACTCCACCCTCCTCGGCCTCAGCCCCATCCTCAAGTCTCTCACCCGCTCCACCTCGAGCGACAGCATCTGGGCCATGTCCTTCTGGCTTCTGGCCATCAACATCTTCTTCTTCGACTACTCCGGGGGGGTTGGGGTTAAGTTCCCGGCCTCCCTGTCAACCAACGCGGCGCTCATGGCGTCTACGGTGCTGGCGAGCCGCCTGCCCTCCACAAAACAGGTGTTCAGCCTCACTCTCTTCAGCATCGAGGTCTTTGGGCTATTCCCGGTGTTCCGAAGGCATGTGCGACACCGAAGCTGGCGATACCACGTGGTCCTGACCATTCTCCTTGTGCTCGGGGCTGGTCTGGGCGTGGGCATGGTTCTGGGCGAGGGCAAGGACGGAGGCTGGCCGTGGAAGAACGGCATAGTAGGGATGGTTGTTAGTATCTTGTTGTCGGTATTGGCAACGGGAGGCTGCACCTGGTGGCTTATTGGGCTGCAAAAGTATAAGAACGAGATACGGGGCCCCTGGGACCCGGCTCGTCCCATCATCATGAGCAGACAACGCTGGGAAGACCGATAGTCTTATTGGATCGAAGGGTTCGCCAGCATTAATACGTATTAATTCTAATGATCCAAGAAGATGCCATCACGCCCGCAGCCACCGTAATCTAGCGCTAATCTCGATTCTAATGGCGATCTCGTATCCGTGTTGCCCCACGGCTTGGCATCGCTACTATCTTGGCTTCTTCAGAAGATACTTGGCTCAGCTACGAGTATTCGCGGCTTCCTGGCAACCAGGAGTAAAGCCATAATAGCAGCTGAGGTCAACTACTGGTAGTACGACCTGGACTTGCTTCCCTGTGCAAGCCGCGCAACCGAAGCAAGCCTTGCTGTTCGGTAACCGGAAACTTGGAATGCGGGAGAGACCTCTTGGTAAGGCATGATCTATGCCACTATGGATACAAGTAGTATTTTCCGCCATCGGGTCGCCAATGTGCCTACGAGTATTATAAAGGTATCAGGCACCGTCGTCCGCCGCAACATTTCGGTTAGAATGCACCTTTATTATGAGGGAGAGAAGGGATTGAAAAAGGCCCAAGGAGCCACTACCACCAGAAACAGTCCTGGCAAAGGAAATATAATCCCCCTCCCCCAAATTCAGGGCGTCGGCACTTGAGTAAGGAGGAGGCAGACGGTCTGCGAGATGTTCTGGATTACATCCACGAGACGCAATCTCTCCGCTACAATCATCCCATAGATGACTTCGAATACAGGCAGGAATGGATTAAATACGTGACACAGAGTGCGTGCAACAGCATTCTCACCACCATCTTACGATGATTGACAAGTTGCCAACACTCAGAGGAAAGCTTAAGGTGCTATGTCGCCGGAAGTTGTCATGGTCACTCAAGGGGGACCATCATGAAGTTGGCTGACTAGCCGCGCCAAGCCTCGGGTCCCGCCGCCACTCCGAGGGCTCAGGAACAGGTTAATACGTATGTATCCGTACTCGTACATACAGGCGGAACAGCGGGGGTCCACAACGGTTGTCAGTGGGCAATGGCTCACCGGATCCCTGACTCCCTGGCAGGCCCCTGGTTGATAGCGCTGCAGCTTTACCAACCCCACCTCAGTCCGCCGCCTGGCCGTCTAACCTCTACTCGTAGCCTCTCCATGCTCCATCACCTCCCTCACGCCTCACTCAGGCCATCTATCTGGGTTCTGCCTCCAACGGTTCGTTTCTCTTCATCACAATGTCAGCGGTTGATAGACCCTGATACGTTCGTTCCCTAGGGCTGAGGTCACTCGCTGAAACCGTCCTCGCCCTTCTGGGTGCCCGAGGGGACTCTTGGACCCCCTCCTTCCGCTCTTGATAACCATACTCCGACCACCATCGTCGCCGACAATGTCAGGCATGGCCCCCGTTATCCAATGGGTCCTCGACACCCGAAACCTCTGGCCCGAGGCGACCCGCACCGCCCACCTCGCCGACCACGCCAAACGAGCACTCGCCCTCCTCCCATCCCACGAGCGCGATGAGGTTCTTCGCTATGTCCACGTCCGCGACGCCAAGATGGCACTGGGCTCCCGCCTCCTCAAGCGCTACCTCATCGCCCGCTACGCTCACGTCCCCTGGGACCTCGCTGTCACCACCCGCAACGCCCACACCAAGCCCGTCTTCTGCGCCCCCGACGGCTCCGAGCCGCTCGCTTTCAACGTCTCCCACCAGGCCGGCCTAGTCGTCCTCGTCGCCGCCCTGCACCCCCCCGCGGGTGCCGCCCTGGGCGTTGATATTGTCTGTCCCACCGAGCGCCGCGACCGCGACCACGCCCTCGTCCACGCCGAAGGCTGGCCGTCCTTTGTCAACATGCACGCCGACGTCCTGGGGCCCCCGGAGGTCGCCGCCCTGCACCGCCTGCCCCTCCCGGACCTCGACCGCCGCATGCGCCACTTCTACACCCTGTGGTGCCTGCGCGAGGCCTACGTCAAGATGACGGGCGAGGCCCTCCTGGCGCCCTGGCTCAAGAGCCTCGAGATGCGCCACTTTGCCCCGCCCGAGGACGCGCCCGTCGAGCAGACCGAGATGTGGTTCGAGGGGAAGCGGCTCGACGACGTGGACTTGCACCTCGTCAACGTGCTTGATGACTTCATTATCTGTACGGCCACGCATAGGGACACCCAGGGGGGCAGGCTCGACATTGGGGATTACGAGCTGTTGGACGTGGAGGAGGCGATTTCGTTTGGCGAGGAGTCCCGAGCGGCTGCGTCTGACTGAACCGATGATGCATCGGTAGATGGCTCCGATAAAGAGTCACGTTGGGAGAGGAAAGCATATCATGATTTATGAGTACCTGTTTCAGCCCGTCTTTCGCATTTAGCGTTAGCATCCGTACATGCAGAGCATACTACTAGTATGAAAACGATCGTGGCGCTATGGATTGGATCGACTTGACAAGTCACGACATTGATGATAGAGCTCTGGCGTTTCAATCTTCGGTTTGTCTTAAGTTACATACTCGTATCCATCATTTTTTGCAGTGCTTGCCGTGTGTACGAGCAAAGCCTGCCTAGGATAGTCTGTGGACTGTTCCATGCGTCCCTTTTATCCATTCAGTTGCCCAGGTACCTATGCCAAACAAGCACAGTCCACCAAGGGCCAGACAAGCCCCCATGTGTTTGAAGCATGGATGAGCAGTACTAGATATTCGTATTAGAGAATCGATAAATCTAGCAAGGCTGAGAGGTGCAGTGCTTGCGGGGCAGCAGCTGGAAAGCCTCGGGGACAATCTCAGGCGCGCCAGCCCCTGAGTAAGGGCGAGAGAGATAACCTAAAGCTTTATCTGGATATGGCACGGCAACGGAAATCTTCTGACTACGCCTTTGCGCGGCAGATATTCAACGACAATCAGAAGGACATATCATCAAGGGAAGGGGGAGGAATAGTGTTGCCCCTCACTACATACCCTGCCTTGATAGAGAGCCAACACTCAGAGGGAAGCCCAAGGCGTTATCTAGCCAGGCCAGGCCTCTTGGGGAGAAAGAGCGGGGGTATGCAAATGAGGCCTTTGAGAAGCTCCTTAATGCCAATCTTGAGCGAGTAGACCTCACGGTCTGGACGGTACAGGTCACCGATGCGTACATCCTATGCAAGGGGGTAGGCTCGCCGATCATCAACGACCGCTTTGCGGCGTATAAGATCATGGACGTGATGAGATCCAAGTTCCCAAACCTTGTGTTTCGTTGGAGGGAAATTATGGACGACGGCAAAGAAGTCACGGTGCCGAGGATGATGGAGGCTATTCTGCACGTTGCCCTGGACTTACAGCGCGCAAATATACACGATCCAGAGTGGCCCGTTTGTCGGCGACGGTTGGTGCTTTTAAGCCTGCTTCTCTCGTTCTCCGGACGTGTGTTTCTCATCTCGGGACCTCAGCACGTCTCACTCACCAGACGACTCTGTGGCTGTGGTGCCTCGTTCCGCCGCATCGCTGATCAGCATCAACTCGACAGACTCTTTGTTTCAACCAAAAATGCGACGTACAGTGACGATATTCAGCTTGTAGAGTCAAGAAGCAGACCCAGAGATCGGATGATTGTGTTTCTGTTAAGGCAGTGACGAAATCACTGGCGTCATCCATCTCCAGTTTTCGACCGTGTAAAGCTCTGGGTCAGACACGCAGTTGAGACATGGTGACTCCCCACGGACGGGATGCTGTTACTGTTAGGCTGTTAGCTGAGCCCTCTTGGTCCACGCTGGGCCATGCGGCCCAATTGGAGCCTCCTTCCGAGCCTCAAGTCTCAACTTAGAAATGTGCCGTACTCTCACCGAATACGAAGTGACGTACGTACTACGGATACCAGCTCTGAGTCTCCTATGTGAGCCGATGATCCGGACCGCACGGACAAGGTGGGGACCGTCTCTGCGACGATGGTTTGGACTGGAATGGATAAGACATACGAGCACGAATACCGACCGTTCTGTTGCTCAGACCCTTGGGCGATTTTGGTTCTTTGTTCTTGTCATCCATATCCCCTCGACTGTGACAATACGGATACCAGCGGTCAACGTCAACAACACCCATTCTACACGATATCACCACCGCTGTCCACGATGAAGCCCGCTCTGTTCTCCCTCGCTGCTGCTGGCCTCGTCGCCGGCCAGTCCTTCGCTGGAATCCCCGAGTGCGCCGTACGGCCCCCTCCTCCCAGCGACGCCCCATCTGTCCAGCCCCGTGAAAGCTGACCCCCATCCAGATCAAGTGCCTTACCCAGACCCTGCCCGAGATCGGCTGCACAGACCTCACGGATCCCAAGTGCGTCTGCGGATCCCTGAACAAGATCATGTCGACGGCGTCCGGGTGCTTCTCCGGCGCCTGCTCCCGCCAAGAGCTCGAGCAGGCCGAGGACAAGGCCCTGAAGCTGTGCAGGAACGTCGTGTCCACGATGCCCAGCTCCCTGAGCATCCACGAGAGCACCGCCACGGACAAGACCGGCTCCGAGACCTCCCACGACGCCACCGCCACCGATGCTAGACCTACCCAGACGGGCGGCGATGGCGAGGATGCCGCGGCGAAGCCCGCCATTGGCCTTGCCGCCGCGGCCATCGCTGTCGTTGCGGCCCTGTAAGCCTTCGTGTACACTGCTTTGGTGGACGGCAATCCCTCACGGGTCATGAGATGTATACAACATGGAACACGAGGTGGGAGTGGATGGATACGGAATAGAATACGACGTTGCCTCGCCAGAAACATAGCTGGGCCAAGGATCAAAGATAATACCCTCTTTTTTAGTAGAAAAACTCCGCATGTCATAAAGTGTCGTGTCTATGTCTACCAGCCTGCACCGGTCAGATTTCCGTGCCCCCTTTGTTATGCCTGTGCCTTGGGCAGGTCGATGTCGACGAGCCAGGGACACTGGACCGGCCAGTATCGGATGCTCATGATGGCCGCATTGACAAACAGCGTCTGCTTCCCTTCCTCCAGCCGGTTGTCGCCCTCGGTCAGATCCACATGGTATCCCCTTCGCTTGCTCATCTCCTTCAGCTTCCGCACCTTCTGCCCCGACTCCTCCGCGCTGTCCTGGAAGGAGGGCGCCAGCCCCCGGAGCTTCGCAATGTACCGCGAGCCCTCCTCGTCCATGGCTGGGCCCGCATCGCCGTCCGTCCACCGTGCTAGGTACGCTCCCCAAGCCTCGTGGATGTGTCCGAAGCAGTGGATCTTGGGCCGTGCCTGGCGCACGGAAGCAAGCAAGCTCTCGCAGCCGGCCCGGACGCCGTCCATACCGGCATAGTCGAGCACACCGCGGGGCGGGCCGTGGGTCATGGCGACATCCACGCCCGAAGGGATGTCGAAGTTGTGTGGCTGGGTGCAGTCGTACTGGAAGGCCCACGCTCCGTACTCAGGTGTCCACTGACTTGCGTAGACCGTCAGGCGCGCGCCATTATCTAGGTCAAAGGTGTGCACGCCCTCTTCGAGGTACCGCACTCCGTCCGCCTCGGCATCCTTGATGGTCTGCCATGACCTCTGTTGCGCGTCGTCCACTGCAACGTATTTCGCATAGGAATTCCTGGCCCAGAATACCGGGTCCAGGACAGTGTCGTGGTTGCCAGCAATGACTAGCTTGAGGGGCGCTCGGCACTTGCGTAGCATCGCGAAGGTATCCTCGATCTCGTGGGGGAGGCCGCTCTTGGTCAAGTCACCACAGTGAAGGACCACATCGGCCTCTGGGAGAGGATCGCGGAATCCGGTGGACACACGTCGAATGTCCTCTTGATTCAGCTCATCGTCTGTGTCTTTATCCCCACCCTCCTTCTCTTTGGGTTGCTGTCCATGAGTGTCGGAGATAATAAGGAGTCTGGTCTTGATTTTGTCGTCCGGGGACATTCTGTCCAAGCCTGTTCTCAGGAAAGGAGAGACACGATGATTACGTTCAGATGAGTGCTTAGAGATTCTTCCTGTCCGCTGAAGCTGGATTGTAGAGGATGAGCGGATTCTCCAAGTTCGCGATAAGACGGTGTTGAGTTGCCGTGATTAGGTGAGTAAAAGTTGAATAGTGTTGGTCATGCTACAGGTAGGGAGGGTGGCTGGTTCCGAACTGGGGTTTTAGGCACCACAGTTGAACCCCTTGGTGCCTACTCGTACGAGTAGTGGGGAAAACCCAATGAAGAGTAATAGAAAGATTGTCAAACGGGATGGAAATGACTAAAATCTAAGCGAGATTGCTGGCCTAGCCTTGGGTTTCGTGACACATACACGGCTGCCGCTGTGTTGTGTATGCACACAGTAGGTGCGGTGTGGAGGAGCAAGGGTCGGTGGCTGTCATCGTGGATTCATGGCCCGCGACAGTGGGCCTCGTCCTTCATCCTGTACCTACGCTTTCGACATCCCTCGCTCGCTGCTGCCCACCACCCCAACACCCAACAGCTGCATCACACATCGACATCTCGCTTTCCACTTATTGTTGTACCTTGTGTGTTTGGAAAGATGGCTTCTGAAGTCGCTCAGGACGTCTCAATGCGGTCCCCTCCGCCAGCTGCAGACGCCGATTCGGACGAGCCACGATATGGTGGCTTCACGCGCTTCGAGATTGAGCTCGAGGTGAGCTCCGCGACCCGGCCTTTGCAGCCCAGCCGTATCCAGTCGTATGCTAACTGTCCCCTCCAGTTTGTCCAGTCCCTCGCCAACCCCTTCTATCTCAACCACCTCGCCGCCCAGAAGTTCCTCTCCCAGCCCGCCTTTGTCGCCTACCTCGCCTACCTGCAGTACTGGTCTCGGCCGCCGTACCTCAAGTACCTGACGTATCCCGGCCCTACGCTGCGACACCTCGAACTGCTCCAGCAGGAGCGCTTCCGCCAGGACATCATCAGCCCAGACCTAGTGCAGAAGCTGGTCGAGGACGAGATGAAGGCCGCTGTTGACTGGCATCGCGAGGGATAGATTCCCTTGCGGCCGTTCAACCAAGCCTTGTAACACAACATGCATTACTTTCGGGGTCACGGTGCGAGATACGATGAGGAACCTTGGGACAAGTGGCCCCGGTGGCATTGACGGCGACCGAATTTACAACCATATAACTCCATCCATCCCGCAAACCATAACGCCAAAGCTCCCCCTTCCCAAACGAAAACGGAAACACGCCCGCCCGCCGCCTAATTCTCCCTCCACCGCTGCCCGCAAGTCATGCACTTGTAGAAGCTCGTCATGGGCTCATCGGCACTGCGAATCTGGACCTGGAAGAAGGCGGCCTCGTCGCCGTTGCAGCCCTCAGCCGGGCACTGGACGCGGCCCTTCTGCGCATTGTCCCAGGCGCCGGGGCCACCGAAGACATCCTCCTTCTCCTTGCGCTCGTAGACCCGGCGCGAGAAGACGGGGTCATTGATGGGGTGCTCGAAGGGGCATGTGCGGCACTCGAGGCGGTTGGTGCCCTGGTTGGTGAGGGAGACGGTGAGGATGTTTGCGCAGTGGGGGCAGACTGTGGACAAGGCAGTGAGTCAGCGGGGTTTTTGCAGAGGGAGGGAAGATGATCGGATTGCTAGAAGGGCAGAGGATCGCTTACAGAGAAGCATGATGGCTCCTGGGAGGGCGGGGCCCTGTCGTAGAAGAATATCACGTTGCTGCGCTTCCAAAGAGTGGCGTTTGGGAGAGTGGGCAAAATTTCTGGTGACGATGGTCAAGCGCTGCAACATTTGATGCTTGGATGGTGGGGTCCTGACGTTCCAGGTTCCAGGCTGCATGAGTGCATGTCAGAGCCTGGAGGCTTGGCTGCCCCTCCATCAGCGGCTGCCGTAGCGGCTGCCCCCCGCCGCCTCCACCACATCCCGCCAGGTCCATTTCACTGCCACCTCCTGGCGTCAGAGCCACCAAACGCTTGCGACAACTGACGACGACTGGCTCTGATTCTCCTCTCCTTTACGCTAACTCGGTCCATTGCGTGCATTCCTCTGTCCACCACCTCCAAACGCCAACATGGCCGACGACGAGCAAGATGTAGGTCTTTCCATTCGACGCTACAGCACACTCATCCAGAGCTAACCCACATCTAGATCCAGGGTGCCTCCATCAAGGAGCAGCTCATCGCTGCCTGTCGCGGTAACAACACCGAGCTGCTCGAGGAGCTCCTCGAGGGCAAGCCCGATGCAGAAATCACCAAGCTCCTCAACCAGACCGTCACCGTCATGGGAAACCACCTTTACCACGAAGCCGCCATGCGCGGACACTGTACGCCCCTCACCCACTCTCTCGCGCACACCACGTACACACTTTCCCACGGGTTCTCCGGTAGCTAACCCCAGGCGTTCCCCCCCACCCAGACGAGATCATCGACCTCCTCCTCGACCAGCCCGACTTCGAGTGCGACCCCATCACGCGCCTCGAGGGCGACACGCCCCTCCACTCCGCCATCCGGTGGCTCAACTCGGAACCCCCCGCCCAGCGGCCCTTTGGCCGCGCCCTGGTCGAGATGATGCTCGAGGCCGGGTCCAACCCGCGCGTGCGCAACAAGGGCGGCCTGACGGCCTACCAGCTCGTCGACCCGACCAACGAGGAGCTGCGCGACGTCATCCGGCGCTCCGAGTTCGCGTCGCAGAACGTCGGCGACTACGTCAACGTCGTCGAGGAGCCCAAGAAGGGCGGGTCCAAGAAGGGTGCCAAGGCCATTGTCGAGGCAGAGTCCGAGAGCGACGAGGACGCTGAGTTCAGCGGGAGCGACGACGAGGAGAGGGCAGAGTGGGAGCGCAGGCGGAAGGAGAAGAAGCGCAGGGGCTAGCGGACAAGGAAAAGGGAAAAGGAGAAGTGGGTGAGGGGCTTGTTTGATGAGTTGTTTAGGCGGCGTTGGAGGTGCTTTATATGAGCTGGGAATTAAGGTGCCATTTTGCACATCATGGAGCTAGCGATAGAGCTGCCTATGTAGGCTAGATTTCAAAACTCGAGCATTCCATTTACATTTATCCAAGGAAAGGGGTATACATGAGCTACGAGACATGAAGGATCTCTCCAAATCTAAACACTAGGGTATCTCTCGCTTTGCGTCTTACTTCGCCACGCTGTCCTACATCTGGACAGTCCTCTGAGCTGATTCGTCTCAAAACCGAAGGCTTAATCCCTCCAAATTCCTCTTAGGGTGCTTCTTACAGCAAAAGCCAGGCGATGAGGACGAACGTTGTCCCCATCAGGCTTCTCAGCACCGGCCTCAGTCCCGCCGCGTCGGCCCCCTTATCCATGTTGATATAAGTCGTATTCCGGAGGCGCGACACAGCAAGGTCCGACAGTTTCCCGCCGCCGGCAAGCTCCGTCAGCTCGGCCCCCAGCTGGCGCAGGATGTTGGTCGACCGGCCCTTGGGACACATGACCACCTCCCAGCCTCCGCCCGAGGGGATGGTGAAGGTGGACTTGCCGTCGTCAAAGGCGAAGCTGTAGGCATCGGGGCAGACTGCCTTGGCCTCCTTGCTGTAGCGGGACGGCTTGCAGGTCTCGGGGTCGTCGTGTCTGCCGGTGCAGCAGTCCTTGGCATCGCCCGAGGCGGCGCAGGCGCTGTTGCAGGGAGAGAACGTGGGCCGCTCGATTTTGTCGTCGGGGTAGGGGAAGACTCCGTCCCCAGGCTTGGTGGGAGGGGACAGGAGGGACGGCCAGGGGCACCAGTCGCGGACGCTCTCATTCGTCTTGCCAGCCTCCCAGGGGATGGGATAGGTTGAGTTGGAGTAGACGATGCCGGTTTCGTTGGGCGCATACAACCATCCGGGAGTGGCGATGCAGGCGCAGTTGGTCAGGTTCGGTGGGATAAAGGTTGTGTTCTTGGCAGGCATGTAGTTGATGGCCAGGGGTATGTTGTATCCATCGACAAGGGAGATGTCGTAGAAGGTCTGCGTACCGTCTGTCCCGCCAGCGAGATTGAATTCGGCCAGCGTCGCTGGCGTCGCACCCTATATTAACCTACTGTTAGTTCTCCATACAACCCAAGGTCTTGACCAACCGACTTACACCAAGCTCGCAGTCCAGCTTGCCCATACAGTCTCCCGTCTCGCAAGAGGCCGACTTCCCCCTGACAGTGCAGTTCGTCCGACCCCATATGCGGCCCTCCCAGGTAGGGGACACCCAGAGCTTTGTGGTGTTGCCTGGGTCCTGCTCGAACCCGCCGGTGCCTGGGCCCCTCCCCGACTGCGTTGCGATGCCAGGCCATATTGTGTCGTCGCAGCTGTTTGTGATGTGTATGGGGATCCGCCCATCCCAGTCGGCTGAGGGTCCACGCTTGGCAACCCTGGATGCGTCTGTCCCGCGGGCCAAGTCATCTTGCCATCCCTCTTTCCCGGCGTACTGCTGTTTGCTGGCATCGGCACCTCGAAGTACAACTGCTCCGACGGCAAGGGCAGACACCAAAAGTTGATACATCGTGTCAGCCACTTAGACCTTGAGAGAGCAGTGGCCCCAGATGGGGGTTTAGCAAGGACGAGCAAGTAATGGAGACGCGCAAGAAGGTGATAAAGAGGAGGAGGAGGGATCACCGACTCATGGCGACCTGTTTGGCCACCCCCCCTCGTCATCCATCCTGCCGGTTCTGCTTCCCCAGTGTGAGGTGAGAGGTATGACGCAGGAGGGATTGGCTAGGATGCCAGGGCCTTGTTGATGGGACAAGCGCCAGGAACAAGGAAGTGGGCGGGCTGCATCAGGCCCAGATACGTACCTCGTACTAATCGACGCATCAATTCCATTCTTGATTCACCCTACCCGTACAATGAATGCGTCGACAGACGGGGTCAAAAGTATGAATATAAGCATTAGGTATCATGGTGGATGATGATGTTTGGTAGACACCTTGTAAACACTGTGAGATAGACTGTGTTTAATGATGGAATCGTTATTCATTTCCGCACCGAAATCAACAAGGCGACTTAAACAATCGCTCTGAGTAAGGTAACGTGGTCTACGTACATACACGAGTTTATCTCGTCCCCACATGTCAGAGACTCATCCAAGATTGTCTCCAGGTAGTCCATCTTGACATGATTCTCATCATCTACCGTATACCTCTCGCCCTCGGCCTCCACACCAACCGACTGGGCCGGGCCCCCTTCGCCAAATTGGCTTTTCCTCCCCCGAAAATGCTTCTGCGTGCCTGCAAATGTATGTCTCTGGAATAGTAGGTATCATCTTGAACCGGATAAGAATGCTTCTTCTGCCGCGTCGAAGCCGTCGCCTTTATGCTCGCGCCAACGCCTGTGCACCGAGCCGCTGTCTTTTATCCCTTTACCGGAAGCGTGCTCGGCAGCGGCCCATGACCTCGCCTTGGCAGACAAGCTCGGCACTGAATTCCGAACCATCCAGAGTCAGGTAGATGTCGAAGTAGACTCGGTAGAAGGTACCCTGTGGTGTGTCCATGCGCTCAAAGTCCTTCTCCAAGTTTTTGCGTGACAGATCCGAGGTGAGCGTGACGACTTCCTTGATTCCTGTCGACATGGTTAGCACGTATTTCATCTGGAGGACGACCAAGAAAAAGACTTACGAGGATCCTTGGTGTACTCCGGGCACACATCATCGTCGCAAGCGTAGAGGACATCCTCATACATGAGGGTAGCTCCAGGGGCGACTTGTCGGAAGAAGGAAACCTTGACAGGCTCTCCGTTCTTGACCCTCTGGCCCTTCTGCACGAAGATCTGGCGCGTGAACTTGCACCGATCCTTGCCATCAAGCGACGGCACACGGTATGCCTCGGGGTGATAGCCCTCCTTGAAGGGCTGGAGAGTGGCCATGAGGTAGTGTCGGCGGGCCACACGATGGGTGACAATACGCTCTGAGATACCGGAAGTGACGGCACCCTTGACGATGGCGGCCACCGAGTCCATGGGGCGGACAACCTTGGACTGAAACTGGGGAGGCACGTGGAGCTTGATCTGCTGGAACAAGTACTCGGAAGCACCAAACCCACCAACAACCAGGATGTTCTGCAGCGTCCGGTTCTGGGCCTGGATGGCAATGATCTGGTTACGGACAAGCTCCAGAATGCGGTTGACCACGGGCTCGAAGCACTGGAGAATTTCCTCGTTGGTGAAGGTCATATAGCCTTCCTCGATGCCAGCTTCGGGGAACTCGGCCTCGATGCCAACGTCGACGGCCCACTTCTGGCCGTTGTTGCGGAAATCAGCCTTGATTCTATTCTCAAAGTCCATGATGCACTTGGCGTAGACACGGCCCGCCGTCTTGGAGCCGTCGGGCAGCTTCATCTTGCGAATCTTGGTACGCAGGATATTGCTGAAGTTGCGATTCAGCGCCGTCGAACCGCAAGAGTCACCGGAACCAGCCGTGCACTCAGCCACCGTGAAGGGATTCTCGTCCTCTACTTCATAGGCAATCAAATCCACAGTACCACCACCGCAGTCAACAATCAGGACGGCATCGTGGACCTTGAGGTTGAGCAGGCCAGTCTTGGAGCAGAACATGGCCGCCGCCTCAGGCTCCGAAATCAGGGTCAGGCGGTTGTCATTCTCGTCTCGCAGGAAACCGGCCTGGATAGCTGCGGCACGAGTGGCGGCCTTGCCGGCATCGTTCCAGATGGCGGGCACGGTCAGGTAGTACCGGATGTTGCGCTCCTCGCGGTTGAAGACCTCGCCCAGCGTCTTCAGCAGCGCGGCGCGCATGGCCTGGCGCAGCTTGAAGAGGTAGTCGGCCGCGACATCGATCTCGGACTTGCCCGGGGGCAGAGGAGGCAGGTTGATGGGGTCGATATAGGTGTTGCCGCTGAGCATCAGCTGCAGCTTAAACCACTCGACTTTTTGCACGCCGGGCTTGGGGTATCCGGTGGGAGCTAGCGCGTCGGCGATATCGGGACCCCATCCCACCACCTTCTGGTACTGATCGTAGTAAAGAACAGTCGGGATCTACGGGATCACCTTTGTTTAGTCTTGGACCAGTTCAGATGCTCATTGCTATGGAGGGCAACTCACCTTTTGCTTCGTGTAGGAGCCAGCGCCGGGCCACTCTGTGATAATGTCCTCTTTGGCTTCGTTATTCGTGGCGAAGGCGAAGGCAACGCCGGAAAAGGTGGTACCCTTGCGTGCAGTCAGTTTCCGTTCCCACAAAACTGAGGTTGTCAGCCACGGGGAAACTTACAAAATCGATACCGACAATCAGCTGCGCCTTGCTCTTGCTGGCGCCCTCGACCTCGGCAGCAGGATTGCCGCGGAACTGCTGGGCAATTGGGCCTCCTGGTGGAGGAGGGCCACCAGGAGGGTATCCGGCCTGTCCACCGAAGCCCGGAGGACCGCCCATGGGTGGCGGGCCCCCCATAGGATTCATGTTTGGGGGTGGGTAGCCCGTGTTGATGGGAGGGGGGCCTCCAGCTACTTGGCTCGGTGGTGTGCGGTTCTGGGCGTGGTTGAGCGGGCTCGTACGCCCAAGGGGACCAGACGGAGGGCCCTGCTGATAGCTCGGTGTATAGCTGGGCGGGCGATTGCCTGCGCCCGGGTGGTTCATCGGAAGACTGGTCGTGGAGGAGGAGGCGCCCAGAGGAGGCGTCTGGCCGGGTACAGGCAGTTGCGGATGCTGGCCGGGAGGCGGGGTTTGGCTGGGAGGCTGCTGGCCGTCGACAGGGTTCTGGATGCTAGCAGCGGACTTGCGTTTACCAAAGCCAAAGCCTTTGAAGCGCGAATTCATAGAGCTCATAGGGAATGGAGGGAGGGTGGAAAGGAGGGGAGAGATTAAAAGAAAGCGTACGAGGCCAAATAGGACGAGGAGGGTGAGAGGATGGGGATGGGGAAGGGTCAGGTACTGCGCCCGGGCCCAGGTCTGGTTAAGGTAGGACTCCAATCCAAGCGGGGGGGTACGAGGGATGCGGCCGGCTGCGACTTGGGAAGTTGGTCCCAGCAAGCAGCGAGTCGGGTCAAAAATTAGCGACCGCCGTCTGGGATTTTCTCCCTCTCTGTGTCTCCGGGCTCTTTGGCCTTTTCTGACTCGCTGACAGCAGTAGCGTTTGTCCAAGTTTCGGCCGCTGATGCTGTGTCCGTCTTGTCTTGGACGGCGCCTCTTGTCTGGTCACTCCCGGTGCGGCTGGTGTTGTACTACTACTATCCGTAGTACCTATAACGAGTGGAGGGCGCCGCAGGCTGTGGCTTGGTGCTGTGCTGTGCCGCGTGCTGTGGGTTCGCGATTGAGGAGTTGTTTGCTGGGCTGGTCTAGTTGACTGGGTTGGGCGCTGACGGATGGGGGTGTTTGTCGGTTGGGCTGAGGGAGGGAAGGGGCTGAAGCTGAAGTGAGCGGCGCATGTATGTACATTCGGAACTCGGGAGGCGGCGCAAAGAGAAAAGGCGCCAGGCTCGTGATTGATTGATGATACGAACAACCCAGAAGATGGAGACGTGGGAGTGGAGGGGGGCTGAGGCTGCAGTGGGTGTGACTTGTCGATGGGTCGAGGGGCAGAGCCACAGCGATGGGGCCAATCACGACACCAGATGCAACGGTCTCGGGCGGTGTCCTTTGGTGTGTCCTTGGTAAGGCTGAACACTGGGGGGACGCTGGCCACACACAAACCTGTGGATGCCCAGCCAAAGAAATGGTCAGGACTCAGATGTGGCCATGGAATCATGCAGATGCGGGAAGGCGAGGGGACTCCACAGTATCACCCTTTGCATGTTATGCATGCTAAGAATGAATTACGCGCCAGCAGTTGAGTCTGTTGCCAAGGAGGACGGACTGCGGAGTGTTGGAGGGGTACGGAGTACCTGGAGCTGAAAGTGATGATACCGTGCAATTTGGCAGGCTCGCACCAGTAATAAACAGCACCAGCTTGGCATCAGCGTACTCTCGTAGGACCTCTCTGTCCACCTGCGAAGCCCTCGATGTTGGCTGCGTGTCTTATCTATTATCGTGCTCTGCGTTATTACAAGCACTGGCAAGTACGAATAGTACGAGTATTACGTATTACCGGTAGAAAACTTGAAGTCCTTTTCGGGCACTAGTCCTGTGGCAGAGGCCTAACAATGGAAGGCCTTGGCAGGGCAGTGTTCCAGGGCCTCCATACGGAGTAGGACTTTGCGAGTGGGGTCAAGGACTTTCATCTTCTGCTTGCCCACGTAAGCACCAAAAGCTCAAGGATCTATTATCCATGGGAAGCACAGAGTGAATTAGGATTGACTTCAGTGAATATTCCTCCCTGGAGAGCACAGCCATAATAACAACACCATCCCTTGCTATGAATATCATGTCCACCAATGCACTATATTTGACTGTGGCTAGGTACCTGGCAGGCGTTTTCTGTTCGTCTCGACCACAGCTCGGGCCGCTGTTGGCCCCAACTCCTGCTGCGTAGCATTCATTGTTTAACCATGAAACCATTGGGATACTTTGCCATGCCTATCAAAACTGGCTCAGCGCGAATCATGTTCTCAATGCACTGCCCAATTGTCCATGTTGTCTCACCTGGCCTTTAGCGC
Organism: Amphichorda felina; assembly: GCA_016490725.1. Lineage (NCBI taxonomy): Eukaryota > Fungi > Ascomycota > Sordariomycetes > Hypocreales > Bionectriaceae > Amphichorda > Amphichorda felina. Next base: position 64,113 of record JAEMHR010000074.1, on the reverse strand, counting down.
CCACGTTTTTTTATTTTTGGGAAACCGATCGCTAGACTCCATCACTCCAGTGACCCCAGTAGCGCCGGTACGCCAAGGTGGGGCCCCGGCCTACCCTGCGCGGCCGCACACCCTTCTCTTCTCCTCTTCTGCCAGACAAGATGTCGAATTGTCGATAATAGCAAAGACATCATACCTTGCGCTAGTTATAACGTATACCTGACCTATCAGGCGTTCCGAGTGATTCTTATTGTGGAGGCATCCCAGTGGCATGGTTTTCATACTTGAACGCATGAAATACTTAGAATAACCAATGTATCCGTAGACCAGCGCCTAATCAACAGGCGCCCAAGTATATTGAGCCTGAGAGCAACATTGAGATTAAGAGTATCGAAGGCCGCTACTAGTGGATTGGGCACGAGTTAGAGGCTCTAGCGACCTTGCGCTACTACGGCTACTATTATATACCTAGTGGTATAGCATCTAAATTCCTAGGCAGCTGCCGAATGTTTTCTCTATCCCGACAGATGTCCAGAGTGACCACTATCAAAACCATACCTACATGCCTATACGAAGCAGACAATGAGGATATCTCTTCTGATATATCCCCCACACAACAAACGAAACTAGAAAGGCCACCGCGCATGTACTATTGGGCAGACATGGTCGTCATTATCAAATGATAATCGTCCGGGCTCCGTGCCGCTCTGGGGGATTGATTTGCACCTCTTTCCCGCCTACTACGAGTACTAAAATATTCCGCACGCCCACGTGGCAGGTGAGTAATACCCGTGTCCACCGTCTGTCATATCCAGAAGTGCAAGGGTAGAGGAGGTCCGGATAGATATGGAGTACTACGTACTAAACCACCTGGTAGTACGGATACCAATGGACTGTTCAATTCATAGGTAGGGACGGGTTTTGTGGCGCCCACTGGGGTTGTCCTTTCCCCAGCATTGTATTCATCAGGGCTGGAGACAGGCATTGACAATATTTCAATGTGCAGAAATAATGGCAGTCGCTCCCAATGGTCGATTTCGGAAGCTATGAAGGCGCTGAGATCCTATGTGTTGACGTTTGAGGGTGGTTGTCGTTGGGAACCAGGAGGCTGGCATCAGGGTCCACAGTCTACGCGATGAATGCGTACACGCTTTTGGAGGTGCTCCCGAAGGTCCAAACTGTAAGCAGTGGATTTGCCGCGAGCTTTTATCGTCGAGGTTTGAGGGTTTTATTGAGTCGTATGGGCCCTCTGTGGCCGCCGCTTTGTTGAGTCGGACCGTCTGCGGGCTTTGGAGTGACCCTGGTCAAATTTCCGTGACCGTAGGAATAGTGGTGGAAAAGCGTCCAAGGCGGATATGTATCAACTTGTCACGGGTACATATATGTGCGCGTGGATTATGCGCCTTGCAGGTGAGGACTCTGGATCGACAAGCTAGCAGGTATCCGCACTGCTAGTTCTATTAGTAGTACGTTGGGGAATTCGCACAGGAGGAGGGTGATTCTGGAGTCGGGGCAAGAATATTTACTCATACTGTGTATCTGGGGATCTGGAGGGGCATGTTTCCATTTGTCAAGGGAGAAGGAGCATTGGAATTGGGGACGAGGGGACGTGCCATCCGGGGAGCTCCGCCCTTGAAGAGGCCTTGCAACCTGCCACCTGTGCCATTAGCTTCTACGGGGGCACAAAGGTGCCCCCTAGGTATCCGTATCCGTAGTCGTAAACATTACTTGGGTACTGAGGTAGGAAAACTTGGTCTCCTGACCGCTCCCGCAGCGAATTCTGGTCTGGCGCCGTTTTATCATACGTACTCTGTACATGTACACGAACCATGGATGTTATTTTAATGTCTCATTTCTGATCCCCAACATTGATTGATTTCTCCAACTTTCGGGGCTCCAACCGTGCGGCGGCAGCAAGCTTTATCTGGGATCTGCGTGACTGCGTCTGGGCCAGCATCGACCGCCTGCAGGAGGCCCGTCGACACAAGTCGCCATCCGGGCCGTTTCGTCTCTCCTGCTAGGGCGCGCCAGGGACTCGGGGCAGCTCAGTACTCCGCTGTGCGCACTCGACCGGTTGGGGGACGCTTCTGTATTGCCGTCGACGTCGCTCGCTACAGAGTGACGACGACACACCGGTCAGCGCCGTGTGGTCGCGGTGGCGCCAGCAGGACGCTGGGAGCGAGGCTGGGGACGTTAAGCCTCGCCGACACTCCTCAGCGCCTGGGTGGCTTATTAGGGTGGTCTGGGTGTTGATAGTTGTGGTCCTCGTCTCGGTGAGTTGCTGCTATTATTATTACTTCGTGTCTAGTCGCCAAGTTCAAGTTCCAAGGTTCTCCCCAGAACGTCCGTCTTCGGGTCGTGATCACATTCCCTTCCGAACTCAATCCATCCGCATCCGTCCTGATGCCCCCACCGGCTGTGCCGGACCTCAAGTTCCTCAACGGTGGCCGAACTGTTCTACCCCTTGGCGCTCGGCGAATCTTTGCCCACTCCCCCCCGCATGGCCCCAAACAGTCTGGATGGTGGTACTCGATACATAGTGCTAGCTCTCCATGACGCCCCCGGCGCATGCGCCATTGACACCCTGACCATCCAGTATTGGAGCTCCGTTGCAAGCCACTGACATTTTCCGCGTGAAATCAAACTATAGCTTGCCCAGCTCCTGCTCCACGACGCCAAGCAGCACCTTGTCCAGCTTCACTCCCGCACCTCCGTCTTCTCCTCGCATCACTCCTTCTTCCTCCCCAGTCGCTTCTCCTTGTCGCCTCCCGTCATCGTCGTCGACGACGACTCTGAGCTCGTCTGCGCCAACCCTGCACCGTTCTCGACTCTCCCACCCACCTCGCGACCTCTCACCAACATGGCGCTGGCCGCCGAGACAAGCCGCGTTGTGTCGCAGTTCGAATTTACCGATGACGACCTCAACCGCCATGTCCAGGAGTTCCTGAGACAAATGGGTATGCTTTCTTGTGACGGCACTCTGTGACGTAATTGACCCGAGAGCTTACCACCATCTCCATAGTCGAGGGGTTGGAGAAGGATGGCACGAGCCTGAGCCAGATTCCCACCTACGTTACCGAGGCGCCCAATGGCACCGAAAAGGCATGTAGAAGAACGCTCAAAATGTTGGCGACGCGATATGCTGACTTGATTCCTTTCGCAGGGCCTCTATCTGGCAGTGGACTTGGGCGGAACCAACTTTAGAGTGTGCTCGGTCACTCTGAACGGCGACACCACCTTCAACTTGACCTACAACAAGGTTCCCATCCCCAAGGACCTCATGGTCAACAACTCCGCGTCGGAGCTCTTCGCTTTCCTGGCCAAGCAGATTGAGACCTTCCTTGAGGAGCACCATGGCGACCATTTCCGGGCCCACATCCGGCGCCGCAACACCGGCAGCAACGTGCAGGGCTTCCAGGAAGAAGAAATCTTCCACCTCGGCTTCACCTTCAGCTTCCCCGTCCAGCAACTTGCCATCAACAAAGGCAATCTCATGAGGTGGACTAAGGGGTTCGATATACCGAGTGCAGTCGGCAAGGACGTTTGTGCCCTCCTGCAGACCGAGATCGACAAGCTCGGCCTCCCTGTCAAGGTGGCGGCGCTTGTAAACGATACTGTGGGGACTTTGATGGCGCGATCATACACCTCTACCGGCAAGCAACGTTCCCTTCTAGGTGCCATTTTTGGTACAGGGACCAATGGAGCCTACATCGAGAAGACGAGCAACATCAAAAAGGATATTAAAGGTGAATATGACAAGTCGACAGGTGAGATGATTGTCAACACTGAATGGGGATCTTTTGACAACCAGCTCAACGTCCTTCCTACGACGCTGTGGGACAAGGCGTTGGACGCCGAGAGTGTGAACCCGGGGTTCCAGATGTTTGAGAAGCGGATCTCGGGCATGTTCCTCGGCGAGATCTTGCGGCTGGCCATTGTTGACATGATCAAGAACGAAAATCTGTGTCTATTCAAAGATGCCAACTCGAGCACCAACGACTGGACCACAACCACCAACATTGCTTCCACGTCCGGTATATTCGCTGAATGGGGCGTGGACACGGCCATTATGTCTGTGGCTGCTGCCGACAACTCCCCGGAGCTGTCAGCCCTGCGCCAAGAGCTGGACAAGATGCTGAGCATCTACGACCCATCTTTCGAAGATGCCCAGGCATTCAAGGCAATCGCTGGCGCTATCACCCGCCGAGCAGCCAGGATGTCGGCTGTGGCTATTGGCGCCATCGTCATCAAATCCGGCAAGCTGGATGACCCAGCGGAGGAGGTCATCGACATTGGCCTCGACGGCAGCCTCGTCGAGCACTATCCCTTCTTTAGGGAGATGATTTACGAGGCGCTGCGCTCCGTCGAGGGAATTGGCGCCAAGGGTGCCGACAAGATCCGTATTGGAATTGCCAAGGACGGAAGTGGCGTCGGTGCTGCTCTCATCGCCCTCGTCGCGGCTAACATGGAAAAGTCGGGCGGGTCCCTTGCGAGCGGGGTGAAGCGTGAGCTCGACTCTATTCCTACACCAGGTATGTCAGAGGCGACCCTCGGCCGGTCAGCGCACAAGTTGGCTAATACACTCACAGCGGACTCTTCTCTCTCGAACACGGCGCTTGTGGTGGGCGGAATCATTGGCGTTGCTGCAATTGCCGCGGTCTGGTGGAGCAGGCAGCGTTAAGTTGGCGTTTGGCTGGCCTTGTTTCTGGTCAGACTTGTTGTGCCGTTTGGTTCAAAAAGGGACACTATTGTATCGGTGTCTAGGTAATGATATTCACGTTTCACGATAGACCACTATTCCGGTGCTTTGTTTGGATATCGGTGAGCTGTATTTGATCCGGCTGTTCTCTTCGGGCTTGCCATATTGTGAGGCCCCGCATCCCCTCGTCATAAATCATGATGTGCCATGTCGTCTCTATTTTATTCTTGGAACTTCAAGTTGCTACCCATCTCATGCCCCCCCAAACGCTGCCGCCGGGTACGACCTGTCCTTCTTCTTCCGCACAGCAGAGCCGCTCTGAGAGCTCGCACTTGAGCCGGGTTCACTAGATCCCTTCTTTGGTGGACCCAGACCAGACGCCATGTCCGCTGGGAGGTCGTTCCACTCTGTCTCCGGCCGCTGGTTTTGGTAAGACTGGCCTGAGGAGGCTCTCGGGGGCGGCGTGCTCGTCGCCTTGGGAGGGCCGGCCATGGGGGGCCCGGCCATGGGCGGTAGGTTTACAACGGCAGCCGTGGGACTGGCCTCGATGACTGCTCGCGGCTGGGCGCTGGTGGGCACCGACTTGACACCCGGCACTGAAGCGTCGCGCCGCACCAGCCAGGCAGAGTCTGGGCGGAGCTTGCGGTAGTACCCATTGACGGGCTGCGTATCGCGCTTGAACCCGCGGGCGTCGTACCACCTGAGGCCCTCGTCGTTCTCAGTCCACACGTGGGCCGACACGGTCTTGACGTCCAGCGACGGGTCCGCCACGGCCGTCGCGACGATGTTGTCCACAGCAGCGCCGATCAGGCCGAGGGACCGGTAGGGCGAGAGGATGCACAGCGAGCGGATGTAGATGGTCTGGGCCGTGGTCCCCGCGTGCAATGGCTCGACGCGGGCGACGACGCCGCCGACCACCTTGGGCTCCTCGCCGTCGTGGGCCCAGGTGATGACGCGCGACGTGTTCCCCCAGGCGGCCGGGTCGGTGGTGCCGCGGTAGAAGTCGTCCGGGTAGGCGACGGGGAGGAGCAGGGCGTTGATGCGACGGAGGGGGTTGATGTCGGCCGTGGTGACGAGGCGGATGGAGGCTTCGCGGGGCAGATCGGCGGGCAGCGGGAGGATCTCTACTGGGCGAGGCTCGGAGGGTCTGGCAGCAGCGGGCGCGTCGGCGGGAGGAGGAGGAGGGCCGTTGGAGGGCGGCTGCGGTGTCGGCTCGGGTTGCTGCTTGCTCTGGGAGGGCGGAGGCGCGTATTTTGGCTGCTTGGACTGGAAGAAGGACCGTATGGAGAGCTGGGCGGGTTTGCTGGTCGGGAGAGACATTGTGAGCGAGCGGATGGGGTCAAGATTATGCCGGCAGCTAGAGTATAGACAAGAATGGGAGATGTGTTTTTTAAACGAGAGGGGGAGCGGGCGAAAAGGGTCAAGGCCTCGGCATGGTTTTATGAAGCTGGCGAGGGACGACGTCGAGACATGTGGCTGGCTGGTTGCGGTGATGGATGATCAATATTCGACGCTGGAGTCGCTGTGTCGACTGCCGGCGTCCTGCTGGAAACGGGCAGGCAGGCCGCCGCAGTCCCTTGCTCGCAGGCGCGCTAATCCAGGCACGGCGTGCGCTGCTCCAGTGGGAGGGCCCCACTACGTGATAGTGGTTGCAGCGGCGTTCTCCAGGCGGCTTGGGGGCCCCCGGGGCCTGCCGGCTTTAGGGGGTCGCATGGAGGCGAAACACGCTGCACACTGAACTGTTGCTAGGTGCCCTTCCGAACCACGCCAGCGCAGGATCCGTTAAGCCGTGCCCGAGGGTTGGCACCAACCTCCGTCATCCCCATCCCAAAACTCTTCCTCGAATTTCCGTCCCCAGGATCCGGAGGTGAGGCAAGAAAATAAAATAGCTGTTGCTTGTGGTACAACGGCTTGCAATTACTCCTAATTCTGTGTACCGCCTCTCCTCTTGGCCTCTCCACCCCTCCTGCCACTTCTTTTTGTCGTCTCGTTGCTACGGGCCGACCCTCTGCTATTGACCCTGCGAACAATGGTCCCCCAGTGACGACAGTGAGCCTCTGCTGAAGCTTCGCTGGTGGCTGAAATCTTGGGCCCGAAAGTCAACGCCCTCCGCCCTTCGCATCACTAGGGCATCGCACCACATCATCACACACACCACCTGGTGACACGCGAGAGAAGAGCCGACCGACATCCACTTCGCCGAATCACTCGTCCCGGTACCCCGGCAAGCCAAAATGGATTCGACCACGGGAAAGGCCGGCGTGATCCACGCTCGTGATGACGATGGCAGCATGGACAAGCTGGTAGGACTCTCCCAATGTCCAGATTAACTTTTTGCTATCTGCTCTCCACGAGGATGGAAACAACTAAATTGCCAGAGATGGGCATGCGGTCCTTGGATAACCATCTCGCTAACATATGTCCCTTCAGGCACACTCTGTCCTAGATGATTTGCTATACAACATCATCTCAGACCTGGTCCTGCAGACACATCGAGAAGAAAAGGTAGCCAAGGCCACTACAGCGGCGATCAGAGTGGAGAAGATGGCGGCAGAAGCCTCCGAGGTCCCGACCCCCGATTCCAAACCCGACGTTCGAATGGAAACAGATGCGGCCATATACGATGATGGCAAGGTGTACCTCAAGGGGAACCCCCTCAAGACGACCAACGAGATCCTATGCCCCAAGTGCCACCTCCCACGATTACTGTATCCTACCGACGGCAAAGGAGCCAAGAAGGTCGACCCCACAATCATGTACTGTAAGAAGCACCCATTCATCGACAAGCCCGGCTGCGACATCTACGGACAGAGCTGGGTTGGCCCAGGCCCAGGTCGGGGCAAGAAGAAGAAGGACATGGAGAAGAAGGACGGCGTGGACACACCAGAGCAGCGTCCCCCGAACGTGCTCTCTTTCCCCTCTGCCACCTGCAGCAAGTGCAAGCGCTGCATCCTCGTCACCCGGCTGAACAACCACATGGGATCGTGCATTGGAAATAGCGGCAGGAACGCCAGCCGGGCTGCGGCCCAAAAGTTGAACGGCTCCTCCCAGAACGACGGGACGCCGCCATCCTCTCAGAAGGCCACGCCGGCACCTGGATCCCGCGCCGCCAGCCCCAGGAAGCGAGACATTAGCGAGGAGGGCGAGGAGGAGTCCGAGAACGGCCCTAAGAAGAAGAAGCTCAAGGCATCTGCCAGCGCCAACGCCAAGAAGGTGATACTCAAGACCAAGGGGTCGTTTAAGAAGGACATGCCCAAGGGTTCGTCCGGGTTGATCCAGGAGCAAAAGGCCGACTATGACGTCCCCGATGACAATAGGTCTGTCGAGGTGGCGCCTAAGAAACCAACGTCCAAGTCCGCCAGCCCGGCTAAGAAAGTCAAGGCCATTCCAAGGCCGACGCAGACCTCGGCTCTCAAGAATGGCCGGGACGCGGATGCCGAGTCAGAGTCGTCCGGGACACTCTCATCACCGCCACGGTAAGGCGTGGGCGTACAGACTTTATGACCTCCAACACTGATGGCTTTAAAAAATTCCATTCGTCTTTCACTAGGGGCGGGGATAATACATGGCAGAGCTCGAACAAATTACTTTCAGGGTCAACCCCGATACGTGGCAGGGTTGGATACAGCACGGATAGACACAACGGTGATTTGATCGCTGAGCCTTGGCAAAGGGGCTGCGTCATGGCACTGCTCATCATTGATATTGTACTAATTTCAGTTGCTCACTGCATCGGAGGTGCGCCTCCAGCTGGCTATGGCCTTGGGAAGAGCGGAATATCCCACAGCATTGACGGACGGGAATCAGGGGCGTTTAGGCGCAACAGGTGCTTACGAGAATAGATACAGTACGAATTTACTCTTTGCTTTTTTGTCTCTCTCTTATATACATATATATTATATATTTGCTTGTATATGCCATGCCATGGCCACCTCGTGATTCAGTTCCAAGTGTTGTGCTTCCATGATCCCCAGTCCGAGTAACACCTCAACGCCAAAATCGCCGTGCCATTCGTGGCCAGTATGCTTAAGCGTCTAGACCTCCTCATCCCCCTCCAAGACGCGGGCCTCGAGAATCTTGACCTCTTCGAGTGGGCGATCCTCAGGCCCGGTCTTGACCAGACCCATGCGCTTGACCGTCTGCATGCCACTCTTGACCCTCCCAAAGATGGTGTGCTTGCCGTCGAGCCAGGGCGTGGGGGCCAGGGTGATGAAAAACTGGCTGCCGTTGGTGTTGGGGCCCGAATTGGCCATGCTGAGGACGCCGGCGCCGGTGTGCTTGAGCGAGGGGCTGATCTCGTCCTCGAAGGCGTCGCCGTAGATGGAGGTGCCGCCGCGGCCGGTGCCCGTGGGGTCGCCGCCCTGGGCCATGAAGTCCGGGATGATGCGGTGGAAGATGGTCGACGTGTAGTAGCCGCGGCGGACGAGCGTGGCGAAGTTTTTGCACGTCTTGGGGGCGTGCGAGGTGTAGAGCTCGAGGGTGATGGGACCCTGCAGTTGGTGCGCAGTCAGCGGGGGGTTCCTGGCGGAGGGATTGCTTTGGGAGGGAAGGGCGGATGGGGATCTTACCAGCGAGGTCTGGAGAAGGACGTCCGTGGCCATGGTGAGAGGCCTTTGTCGTGTAGCTAGTCGTGGAGGAACGTGGAGGGGCGTGGAGTGACGTGGGACAAGGCTGGGAAGCTCTCACGGTCTGGCGCTCCAGCAAAACGACATTGGCTGCCCGAGGTTTTTGACCCTTGCAGTACCCCACCACTCCCGATCCCCTGCTCCGTGACTACCTACTAGGTACGATGAGTAGTACAAACCACTAAACCTCAAGCCTCAAACAACCGCCATACCTTCTCCTGAGCAGCAGCAACCGTTGCCCTTTTATTCTTCGTCTTGTTCGTTCATTTTTGCTCTCAATAAAGGGCTGGACTTTCTGGAATGGGCTATTGCACAAGTCATTCTTTTCCTTCATCCCGTTTGCAGACTGAGGCCACGTTGCTGGGTGACCCTCACTTCACCCATTCAACTCCGTCCCACACCGCAGGCCAAGCACCCGCCTCTGTATCAGGCTGTATCAGGCAGGCCTAAGCTAACATGGCCGACAACGTAACGGTGCTGGAGGGCGCCCTGGACTCACTTAACATCACTGTCAGCGATACAGCGCCGCCCGAAACGATATGGGAGACGCTGCTCCAACTCGACTTCCTCCTGCTCGAGGCCAAGCTCGTCTTCAGCGTTTTGGGAATCATCTACCTCGGCTCTCATGCTGCGCTCCGCCGCCCGCCCTCAGCGGCGCCCGCGAAACCCCGAAAGCCTGGCCAGAAGGACCACGACGAGGATGAAGACCGGATGACTCAGGGCCTGGAGTTGTCGGACGCCATCCTGTTCCCCGTCATGGCAGGCATCATGCTCATGGGCCTGTACTATCTCATCCAGTGGCTCAAGGACCCAGAGATCCTTAACAAGGTCCTGCGCTGGTACATGTCATCCATGTCGATTGTGAGCATGCTCACCTTGTACGCACACAGCATCGACTTTGCCACGTCGTTTGTGTTCCCGCGGTACTGGCGTGGGCGGGATGGGTCGCTGCGCAGGATTGACCAGAAGGACCGCGTCGCCAGGCTATGCGACGATGTCGGTAACCCGACGGATGTGGAGCCTGCATCTCGGAGTCCCCTCCCCAGCTTCCTGTCTCTGCTAGCTCCCACCGAGAAGATGCGCAAGTTGGCGTGGGACGTGCGGGGCTTGTTTACCCAGGAGTGGCTGTTCAAGCTGTATGTCCATGGGATGGGCGAGGAGAAGGCCAAGATCAAGTTTTCCCACATGGTCGCGTTCCTGGCGTCGGTCGGCACGGCCATCGTCTACTCCTCGACAACGTCTCCTTTCCTCTCCAACGTTCTAGGCTACGGGTTGTGTTATGGATCGTTCTTGATCCTGTCCCCAACGGACTTGCTCATCGGAACTCTGGTCCTGACTGGCCTGTTCTTCTACGATATTATCATGGTCTTTTACACGTATGTAGCTTCTCTTTCGAGGGCCCCGAACATCATCACTGACTACCCATTAGGCCCTACATGGTCACCGTCGCAACTACTCTGGATGTGCCTATTAAGCTCACCTTCCAGGCCGCGGCGAGAAAGAGTATTCTGGGTCTGGGAGACATTGTGCTCCCAGGCATTGTCATGGGCTGGGCCCTTCGGTTGGATCTCTGGCTCTATTACCAGCGCAAGATCAAGTACGAGGCAACTGATCTGAAAATAATCGAGAAGGACGTCACTTCGGGTGCCATTGTGACCAGGAGTGAGACCAAGCACATGGAGGTCAAAGCGCCCTACGTCGACGTGCAAGGTGCCTGGGCAGACCGATTTTGGGCACAGACTTGTATGGTCTTCGGATCTAAGCCACTACCGTCCGAGGTGGCGGCATCCAAGTTCCCCAAGACATATTTTCACGCTACCGTGGTGGGATACAGTCTCGGAATGGCCGTTACGCTGGCTATGCTTCTGATATTCAAGAGGGGCCAGCCAGCACTGCTCTATCTCGTGCCTGGCGTGCTGGGGTCGCTGTACCTGACGGCCATGGTGCGTGGTGAGCTGAAGCAGATCTGGGGCTACACGGAAGACGGAAGTATCGATACGAGGGACGTCGTAGTGGACCTGGATGGTGATGGCAGGGCTGTGAAGAAGGTTGGAAAGTTGAAGGATGGCGTCATCGACACCACTAAAGACGACGAGAGGGATAAAGAGACTGAGGACGAGAAAGCTGAGAAAGTGGACGCCTCGAAAAAAGGGTCCAAGGGGGGGAAGGAGGGTGGCAGGGATGCGGATGGGGAGACTAAGAAACCCAAGAAGGGCCACAAAGTGTTTTACGTCTCATTGGAAACGCCTTCGGAGGCTCGAGAATAAAGCTTTGCGGTCCAGGCTAGCCTAGGGGGGTCGGAGAAAGTTGGCTACCAGTAGGTGACGAATACACGATCATGCACCAAGTACTTAGCTACCATTGTAACACTACGCAGATTTTTCCGTGTTTCTGCCTCGGGCAAAATCTATGATGAAGCCGAAGCACTACGAAGAATATTACGTTTCTCTACGTCGACTAAGCAAACTGGTAGACTCTCACAGAGAGCTTAGGATGTTTACATGGGTGGTTGGACAAGGACTAGATGTGTCCGTCGAGGAGCCCACCCCCCCAACAGTATGCCCTACAAGTATTTGCACTGGTACAACGATGGCCTTTGTTGAACTTCCGAGTACGTAGTAAAGTCATTTAGATGACACCTGGTGTATTCCTTCGTCGTGGGAAGTTATCTACGTGTTAACTGGTGTCTGGTATCATGCTTCAAAGGTCAGTAGGGTTATGAATCAAGGTTGAGGCTCGAAAAAGAACCATTCTGGACTTGCCCACCAAAGAGTTTGGATGACGTATATTTCATTCCTAAATTGTTGGCAGACTGTCGAAGTGACTGGCGATTCCTGGTATCTCCTTCCAAAACCTATCAAGAGGGTGGGGAGCCACATGGCTCAGTCTTCGGAGAAACACACTCGAGGTTTCCCACACGCGTTTTCAAAGTCTAATTTGGGGAATTTAGGGAATTTGGCTGCAACTCTGACCGAAAATTGCTTGACTTAGACTTACCCCTTAAACCTTGTGAGCGCCATGATCTCTATGTGGCAGGAACAAGGGGCTGCCTTGATAATCAAACCAGCCACGAAATAGTGTTTCCGGTGTATAAAGAGCCCGTCCTCCCCCGCGAGGATTAGGATTGTCTCTTTCTTTAGATAACACACTGGAGACCACTGATCACTTACAAGTTCCTTACCTCACATCACTTGTTCGGCAATTCTCCATACAAATTGCCCAAAACATCACGTGGTTCTCTACACTCGATCACCATGTCCTACGGAATCCTCAGTACGCCAATGTTTTCACCCCTCCCCTTCCACAGAAGTTGTGTCTAACATCTGTTCCATTGCAGCCGATATCGAGGAGGTGATTGTCCGCTCCACCATGCTGGGGGAAGCGGATGTTCTCACCTCGATTCTCGGCAACGAGTTCCGGGGCGACCCCGTGGAGGACCCTCAACGTCCCCCAAGTACCCTGGATGGGCCCGTTTCTCTTTCTTGGCGACGCCCATCAAAGCGACGCTCCCAGTCTTCTCGTCCAACCACCTCGCCTCCACTTATGTCCCCTTCCTCCCCTTCCCGCCCGGCGGAACTTGGTCGTCGCCACGCGAAGCGCCCCAGGAGCTCGCGTCCTTCCTGCCGGGGGTCTCGCCCGGGCTCCCAGGGCGCTCAACAGGCTGCCTCGGCCTCGGCCTGCCCATCGATCACCGCAACGGGGAGGATCCCAGAAGGCCGCCGGGACGGTGCCGCATCTCCCGACGGCGAAGGCTCCAACGCGGGGGGTCTGGGCGGAGGCAGCACCGAGCCCACAGCCGCAGTCGGGGCAGCCTCCGGCGGGGTGGCATCCAGGGGCGAGGATGCCAAGGACAGGGAGCAGGGTGAGAGGGGAGAGAAGGGGGAAGGGGAGGGGGGGAATGAGGAGGAAGAGGAGGAGCTTTACTACGACGACAGGTGGGACGGGTTTGGGGACCCGGAGCAGAGGAGGTTGAATTACCTCGAGGAGAATGCGTTAATCCCAGAGAGGCCAGTAGAGGAGAGGTTATTCGGGAGATACTGGCGGGATTAACGGAAGGGGATGATCCTGTCGTCGTGGTGACGGGCTTGGGGAAGGAATAGAAAACGGGGTGACAAGGAAGAGCAGGCGAGTAATAAAGTTGGTTTTCAATCATAACTACTCAAGGTCAAGACATTCTTACAATCCATCATCATCAATTGAAAGACCTAAATGCCACTTACTAGTGATATTCTGTTCGAGTGTCCTTAGTTCTTTCTGACACAACGTCAGTCATTACACCTTTCTGGGAGCCTTCCTGGCCTCCCCCCCCCCTTTTCTGTGTTTCTGCCATCCATTCTCTCCCACCTGCTTTAAAAGTTCTTGCCAAAGAACTCGAGGACAGTCTTGTACCCACGCTGGTACTCGGCCTTGACGCGGTCCTGGCTGAGGTCCGAGCGCGCAGCCATCCAGCCGTGGATCTGGTCGCCAAAGATCTCGACGTGCTTGGGCACAGTCAGGGCATCCTCGAACTTCTTGACGTCGGCGGCGGGCTCGTCGGCCGAGGCCAGCATGGCGAAGGGGATTGTGACGCCCTCGGCATCGGCCGGGTCGACCATAGCCGGGTGCGCCGACGCCGCGACGGAGAAGGGGTTGGTGTCGGCCTTGACGGCGAGGGCGACGACCTTGCCGCCCCAGCAGAACTGCAATGGCGAGATTCAGCGACGACGTTTAAATGTTTCAGACAGATATCAGGGGAGACGTACGCCTAGGATGCCAAACTTGGAGACAGACGAGTCCTTGGCCTTGACGGCGTCGACAAAGCCGGGGACCTGGGCGGCAACCTTGGGGGGTGGGTAGGTTCCAAAGAACTCTCCCAGCTGCTTCTTCTTCTCGTCATTGTCGGGAGGGTAGCTTTCAGGGACCACGTTAGCACAGCCCGTCTGGAAACCCCACAACAGCAATGACTAAAAGCATCCTTACATCTCAATCGGGCAGGGCTTGCCGTGGAACCAGTCGGGCATGTAGACCTTGTACTTTTGCTTGTCGTCACTGTAGGCGAGAATGTCGGCGCCCTGGACGGTCTGGTCGAAGTAGCCGAAGATGTCGTAGATGACGACAATGGCCTTGGTGGCATCCGCGGGACCAGTGACGTCTAACCGCTGTCAGCTCATCTGGCGGTGACGTTCCCCTTCATGATCTGCCTCCCCCTCCTCCTCCTACATCTGGCGCAAAGCGAACATACAAGTCTTGAATCCGCCAATCTCCTCGTAAGAGCCCTTGGGCTGGTATCCCGAAGAGACGACAGGAGGGATGTTGCAGCAGGCCTGGCTGTGGCCGTGAGACGCAGGCATGGTCGACATCTTGGACGGTTGGGTATGGAAGCACTGCCTAAAAGCGGGAGATCGGAGCTGCCCTGGGTTGATCTGGGATGTTCTCGCGGCCGGGATCGGGATCGGGGACGCGGACGCAAACGGACGGATGTTGCTGGCGCGATAGTGGAGGGTCTGCGGAAGGGCTGACTTGTTGGCTCTGGAGGATGCTCTCAGCGAGGTGGATGAGGACATGAAATGGGCGCTTACGGTGTGCTTGCAACTGGAGGAATCGCCGGAGGGTGGAGAAGCAGCGGGAGGAGATGTTTAAAGACAGCAACAGCTTGGAGCTTCAAGGTGGGTGAAGGTGGGGTTGACACTTGGTGGTGGGGGAGGGGGGATTTTAGCACGTCGTGATGTCACGTCCTCCCAGAACCCCATCTTAACCCATCACACCACTCCATTCAGATGTCCAGTAGTTGCCGAATCCAAGTTCCAGTCGCCCACGTTGCCAACTGCTTTGCCCTGTTTTACCGAGGTCAGTCATATGCGGAGTTCATGTAGACCAAACGCAGACGCCGAATCTGTCACTCAACTACCAAGTTTAATCATGATGAGGTCCTGATCGACTTCCAACGTAGATAGTAAGGTAGGCAAGTCACAGAACCTCTCAATTACAATAAACACCTTAATTTTTCAATAAACAATTCAATCGGGTAGCATAGATATGTGTTATTTTTCCTACAAAAAAAAAGAGACACCGATAAAATAATTTACCTATACTGTCACCATCTAATCCAAGGGCAGAACTACTCTGGCGCCACCCTCCACTCAACTTATGCAAAAGTAGTACTGCTTTTCGTGCCAAACTGCATCCTCGTCCATTCCAAACCGAAACCGCATAAGGGGAGTCATGTTCGCCTCTTCTTTGTGCACTGCAATCGACCAGCCGGACTTCTCATCGTCCGCCATACTGATGGCGGCATTCCACATATCCGCTGGAGGGTCCCAAATCACAATCTCAGGGAGACCTGCTGCCGCAGCCTCGCGCACTGCCGTTGCTAGCAGGTTCCGCATCTCGCGGAAGCAGCCCGACAGTCGCTCTGAATGGACGCGACACACTATGAGTCTCTGCTCCAGGAAGTCGTGCTCCCACCACATCCACGCCGCCTCGTTCGACGCGTGGTCGAGCCTCACTAATGCGCCGATAGCAGCTGTGCGGCTGAGAAAACTAGGACACAGAACAGCAGCACGCAGCCTTGCTCGTTTCAGATGGTAGGCGATGAGACGGTCCGTGGGCAGTATCTGGATATGAGTCCTCCTGTCTCGGCGCCGTCCCGCCACACGCAGCCTGGCTGTGTCCAAGTCACTATCGCAGAGTGAGTGCAATGAGTCGTAGGAAAGGAGCTGGACTTCAATGTCGGTATCGAAATCGACATTCTCATACTGTCGGATCCGGAGCTGCTCAACTCTCTGGGGCCTCTAGTCCGAATCTGCAAAGAGAGGGGCAGCAACAGGGCTGAAGAAGACGCTCATCTTGATATTCATTGCGTCCAGCCACTTCCCGAGACCGTGTATTATTACCTTAGAGTGTTTTCCCATGCGATAATCTGAGTGCATCCACATGTTTGTGATTATGGCCGCCCGTGCCGGACGAGGCTGACCATCGCTAATGTAGGCGTCGCAGAACTTTATGGTGCACGCCGATATAACTTGTTGAGTAACAAGACAATGCATGAGAAAATGTGCACGGTCATGTGAAGGCGCCCCTTTCTCAAGTTGATGGTCCATGGCTAGATAATACCATCTAGGAAAGGGCCAACTCCATAAGGAAGCACATTGATCCATGTGCTGCGTGATCCTCGTGTCATTATCGTGCTCGTTACCAATGAACCAAGAAAAATGAAAGTTCTTGTCCTTGATGTCTTTGAGCATCGGTGAGGGGTCCCCATGGTCCAATAACCCGCGTAGGATCGTCTGTAGCATTGGATTTTCTGCCTCGGATACCCGATGACCCTTTGGAATGTTGTGATCGGACGGCCGAGCTTGGTCCCAAGGTTGTGACTGGGAGGATCCTCCCGAACAATGGCCATACCTTTGTTGGGGGTTTGATGACGCGCCAGAGGACGTCTGGGGTTGGCTCGGAAAGGGACTCGACCTGCTGAAGTCGGCATTGCCAGCGGACGCTTCGAGGTTGATCTCATCGTCCGATAGTTGTCCCAATATCGCCTCCGGCGGGGCTGGGATTACTTCAATACGAGCAGAGGAGCTGTGGAATTCGTCAGTCATGCTGGAAACGAGGACGGAGTCCTTTGGCCACAATGCCAATGGGAGACGATCAATGTTCCTACTGTTGATGAGCAATGCTGCAACTGGTGAGGGAAGAGACGATGGGCAGAGAATGAGGGAATAGTGCCCCCCCATACAAACGCACACCTGACAAGATCGGTGATCACTGTCGACGGCAAGCGCCTTCCGTCTTGCGAAGTTGCGGTGGTTGGCCACCAGAAGACGGCAAGACCTACTCGTACAAGCACTGCAGGAATTAGGTGCCTACCCTGGAAGGAAGCATGCTCCCATCACCGCCGTCCAGATCGGTGTTCACCCCATGTAACCTAGAAGCCAGCGCTGCCAACTGAAGGAGAATTGTCGCGGCACTGCTCCGAACTCCGGGGGTCCATCATGATATGGGAGTCGTTGACCCGTCACATCTGCCGGGCCCGAGGCCGCGCTGCCCAATCCCCCGGCCAAGCACTTGTATTCGTACTCGTACGAATAGGAGCTCCCCGAGTCCCCGAGTCCCCGAGTCTACAGCTCGTCGAATCCTTGACCAACGCCGACTGCAGGTAATAAAACAACTCAAATACGAAGTGCCTGTGGCTTCTCTCCTCCTGCGGGGTCCTGCGAATTGCTGTCGATGTGGAGAGCCAGTTCCAGCGTACCGTCGCTTGTGGGGCACTGAGCCCTGCCCCCCGGACTGCCACCGCTCGAGGTCCATCTTCTTTGTATTAGTTCCTGCATAATGTGATCACGACAATCTATTGGCAGCCCCAGGCTCACATCATCTGAGTGACCATGTACATGTACGGTTAGTAATGGTGATAAGCCCAAGAATCCCTCTTCTCTTGTCTGTTCGTCATCATCATCATCATCACCACCACCACCACCACTGTCAATGGCTCACATGATGAACTGCAGCTCGAACGCCATGGGGGCCATGGTTGCGGTTGTCACATCTCACTTTTTTGGGCTCTGATCGCCGTGATCGCTGTGATTTGCACCAGGGTGGGGGGGTTGGTTGGCCCCTGCCGAGCTGGACTCCCTGGGCACGAAGAGCCTCGTCAACGGAAGTTCCGCGAGCACGCTCACCCACATGACCTAGATACCATATCCGTAGTCCTGGGACAGAGATGATAGATCCGCGTAAGCAACAAGGGATGCCCCAGGCTTCCCAGCTCAGGTCTTTCGTCATATTCAGCAATGGCAACCAACACAACTCATTGACCCCTACCTTGAGCTGATTCACTCGCCCCTCCATCATGTCCCATCTCTGACACAGGCGTCCCGGGGAGACATCCCAATGGCTGGCAAAGATATTACAATTTATTTTGAGGTCATGCTTGAGTAAAAGTAAAAAACAGAAGCCGACCCCTTCTGCTAGTACCATCCTTTTCGGCAACGTGTATGATTGTGATTCCCAACTCGAGCCCAACTCCGTCGATCCCATTCCAAACAATAGGAAATGCAAAGTGGACCATCCTCCTCCCTCGCGGGATCATCCGGCATGTCCCAGTCGCCTTGGTCAACCCATTGGCTACCGAGAACCCGATAGATTTTGTGTACCGTTCCAAACACCATAAACACCATGAGAACAGGTAGGGAGAACGCCATTTCCTGTGGCCGTGGGCTTGTCCCATGAGAGGCCAGGCCAGACTAGCCAACCCCATCCGGCTAGGTCCCTATGCCCATCAAAAGAGAAAACGGCGGCACCGTAAGCCGTCACGAGTAGCTTCGCGCAAAGTATGCACCAAGTGACACACACCGGGATGCTTCAGTGACGGAATGACGGCCGTCTTAGTGTCCAACGTCACAGGGCGTCCCGCAGTAGCCGCAACAACGGCCAGGAATCACCCAGACCTCCTTGCCCTGTAGAGCACATGTCGGGCATCGTGTTCCAGGGGACTGACAGGTGGTTAGCTCATCGCCCTAGCCAATTTTGGGTTAGAAACGTACTTTGGGGTTGACGACGATGATGTCTTCACCACCAGGGCGAAGGGCCAGGAGAGGAGCATCGTGAGGAGGAATGGCTCCTGGGAGTGGCCGAGGAAGAACGAGGTGGTGGGGAGGCGCCATGGTTGCAAGGGCGAGGGAAGCTGGGACTTGAAAGGGGATCTTGTGTATGTGTGCGTGTGCGTGTGTGTGTGTGTGTGTGTGTGTGCGTGTGATGGGATCGTTCTAGGCGCGTGTCGGCAAGCGCGGAGTGAGGCGATGAGTTTCTGGGAAGATATAATTCTCAGGATGTGCACGAGAAATGGTCGGCCGAGCTCTCCTTGAGACGGATTGTAAGAGGCAAGCCGCAGAGTTGTTGTTGGGTTGAGGTTGCTCGAGAGTGCTGCTGAAAGTAAGGTGGCAGCGGTGGGTTTCCCCCTTGATATATGATGTTGGGCCAACAGCGACGAGCGGACTGCGTGGGAGTAAACGGCAGTCAATCACCATCGGGAGGCGGTTGGATCGCGTTGGTCTCTCGGGAGCTTGAAGGGTATACACTGGCACGTACGCCTGGTACATTGGCTAATGCGGGTGGCCGTGGCACACGTTGATCGGTAGGCAACCGGACAGACCCTCAGACCCTCAGACTCCTTGCTGTGCTGGGTCGGGCCACGACAGGGCCATCATACTGATTGTGAGACTCGGAGAGATTGCCAACGTGGATTTTTCCCAGGCGCACGAATAGTTGCCTACATAGTACATGCGTAGGTAGGACAGTGGCACCGCCCTGCTTAAGAAACAGAGTGGGCCGGGCAGCGCCGGCGGGAACGGGAGCCATGGACGGTGGAGCTCGGATACCCAGACTCGGACACACACGGCACGACAGGACAGGACAGGACAGGGCCTAGCTGCCAGGGTCGCGTTTACTATTACCAGTAGTATGTACTCCGCAGCACACCCTTAGTCGCACGTAATGAATCCTCTTGTTGGTGACGTTTGCAGAGCGCACTGCGACTGTCTTGTTGTCAATTATGTGGCGCAACAGCTGCTTGTTCCCACCGTTGTTCTCGACCGGGCGGAACTTGGGGTCATCAAACGTTTCAACACGTCGGGAAGACGGGAACCTTTTCGCCGAACACTGCACCAGAGGGATCTCCTTCGCTTTGCTTGTCTGGAAAGAAGAGAACCGAGCGCTGACCTGATGTTTTGTTATTACAGGCCCATCCATCCGGCAATGATGGGCACTATGTTGAGACCTGAGCGTCGCCCCCGGGCCAAGCATAGGGACCACGACGGGATAATGAGGTGGGGGTCTAGTGGCTACAAGTGCCAAGGGCCCCATGTCGGCAGACGCAATGGTTCCCAGCTCCAGGGTTCCGGAATGGAGAATTGTGAAGCGCATCAGCATCCGTCGTGCATCCATGATCGTCGTGCATCTACGGAGTACGGAGTACTCGTACATAGTATCGTCAGGCCCCCGAGCTCTGGGGAGCGTCCGCAGGCTCCACAAGTGGGGAGGCACGTAGCAGCACTGAGACTGATGACGGCGCAGGCGGTGGTGAGGAGCTGTCATGTGAGCAACCTGCAAGTCGGTGAAGGTCTTTCTGCATGCCAGAAGCGAAATCCCAGAGAATGGAAGCCGAGAAAGACTGTGCTTGAGTGCTGTGAGTGCCGTGAGTCAACTAAAGAGAGGCCCACGAGAGGGAACCATGGTCCATTAGCAGTTTGACACGGCCGTGTCTCGGGGAACAGCGGGTCCCGTTTATCTTGGGACAAGATGCGTACTCGTACGTGCTCATACTCAATCCCAAAGGACGAGCGTTTGCCAAGTTGCCAACATGATCTCCGGGCTACGTCCGGGGGCAACCCATGCACATACATTGTATTTGTAGGTACAAGCGTTAGTAATTGGGTAGAATCGTACATGGCATCTGTATCATGTAGTGGTGTCCTCCTACATAGTAGCATGTATTGAAGGAACTAGTAGTAATAACAGTCAGTTTTAACAAGCACGAGAAATAATAAGTGGATATCTGCTTGCCCAACTCAGGCGTAGTGCAGTCCCTCGAACAGCTTTAGGGAGCTGAGGACGGCATGCGGCCAGCACCGTGAGTTGACTTCGCCAAAATGGTCAACGCTTTGGTCGACAACTGAGAAAAGGCGCATTACTGCCAGGGATCAGGGCTTGGTTGAAGCGGGATCTGATAGATCCATCACTTTAGTTGGTGATGAGTCACATTGGGCGAAATTATCTTGAAGAGTGCTTGCCACTGAACACAGCAGGTGGATTGGAAGGAGCGAGCAAGCAAAGCCCGGGCGAGAATATCGCATCACTTGCCGGAAGAGCAGCCAGCGGGTACTCTGTACAGAGGCACCTTCCGTAAGGTTCTGACGAGGGTCTTTGCCGTGAACCTAGCGAGCTCCTACTGCACCTCGTCTGGGCCAGGCTGAGACTTCCATTCTTGGCGCGGGGTTGCCCCTGCCTAGAACCTCGATTGGCCAGCAGCTTCAGCCACCAACAGCCGTGGTGCGCCACCCACCCATGCAACTCCCTGAGTCCCTGGTGCCCTCCCTGTCACCACCAAGTCACCAGAGCCATCTGTCTGCTCTATCAATTTGGCGGCTCACCGTTCGAACCTCGCTAGCTTCCCCGTCAAAGATTGTCTCTAGACCCCACCAGGCGCTTGAAGTCGTTCATCAAACTGAACTAGCACACGAGGCAAGTACTATGCCGGCGCGTGGCTCGGTACGCTGATTGATGCCAAGCTGTAAGGTAATACTACTCAGGATCCCGATCCGGCCGCAGACAAACGCGTTTTGCTTTTGCTCTCATCTGCTTCTCGCATCCCACACTCCCTTTCTCCCAACCGTCTTCTTGGGCTTCAATGATTCAGGTGACAGGAAACGACATCCAGCTCATGACCACTACTCGTATTTGCTTTTGTGGCCACATTCCTCGTACGCTTCTCTCATTCGAAGTATGCGCCCAAGAATCTTCAGGGAATACTCCCCCATCCTCTACGGACGACAAATTAACCTGCGATTGCAGTTTGCCCACCCACACTTGGCAAACTAACGCCATGCAGCGGCTGGTGGAGCTGCCACGAGCTGCTATTCGGCGATGTACACCCGGACTGTTCTCCAGCGACCGTGGTTTGCCGGCCGCCTACAGTTGGACAACACCAACTTCAACGCCGTACATTGTACAATTCTCTGCAGGAAACACCAACCGGCTCATCTGATCAGTACTAGTAGTTGATCCTTGGTCACAATACGGTATCCCTACCATCCAGCGGTCATCTAACGACGCGTGGGCATGCCCGAGTGGCTCATCTGCACGCCCACACCTGATCACAACAGTGGGACAACCCATACAACTCTCTCTGTCCACGATTTGTGCGAGTACTCCCGGAGCTTGCAGATATCCTTCACTGGAGATAATAAGGATTCACACAATGCAACGAAGATGCGCACTGCATCCTGCGCCGCGCCGTCTGAAGCTAGAGTGCTGGTCGGTTGGATCTGCGATAAAGACCAGCTCAAGGCTGCTGGACGCCACGAGCAGCTGTTGATATTGTACCCCGTACTCATTCGACGAAACACGTGGGTGTTCCGCTTCTTACTCCAGCCCCTACTAACCAATGGGATGCAATTCCATTCGTTGGCGGAACGGCCACACCCGGTGAAAATGCCAGGTCGAGTTTTCCTTCGATGATAATATTCGTACGAATACTCCAAACATCCTCATCACTTCCTCCGGCGGTTGCCAACCCAGTTTGCCTCGATGTCGGGTTTGCTTTTTACTTGGCATAGGACCCACAGCAGCGTCTGAGTCGGGATCAGCATCTGTGCAGGTACTGGTACGTATGTAGGTGGCAACCACAGACCTTCGACTGCATCGATGTTTGTCCATTTTGGTTGGTTTAAACTTCATGTTTGCACCGTCATCTGTCGGTGGGGTGGTTGTTGCTGCAGAAATCTAACAGATCGTTCTATGTTCCTCCAAATCAGACCAGCATGGAGGGGACCGACCGGTATCCGTACGGAGAGTTGGGAGCCGATGCGGTTCTGCTCTTTGGCTGGCCCTGCAAGTGGTGCTGACCACATCCTGGTCTACGAGTGTTAACAGTTCCTTTCAACAAACTCGCCGTCTATAACGTTACCTCGTAGTCCTTGATGTAGTACGGAATACCATTTTTGAGCCTTGCCAGCATGGATCCGAAATGTTCGACTAGGCGCCCCAGACGCCGATCTTCGACACGACCCTCTCGAAGCCACACAAGCCACGCTCTCACTCAGTCCAGACCCTGCACATCCGGTGATCCATTTAAAGCAAATCTACCCAACCCGTTTTTTCATAGACCTACCCCGATCTGAACATATTGCAATACCACCAGTGAAAGGAGGACATATCGGCCGGGGTTACAAGGCTTGGGGTTAAGTGCGTGAGGTTAGCCACAACCGAGTGGCAGAGAGTTTGGTTGGCCATTACAGCGAATACCACTCTGCCAACAAGGCAAGTCAGCCGATTGTGGCATATAAATTCGACATGAAAGCAGTTCAACGGTTGATCGAGCCGAATGTCTCAGGTGCTCGGCCTTGCACAACCTTTCGGGCGTCCCTCGAGACGGCGTTTGCCTTAGCAACACACCATTACCGCCGCATGCGTGAAAGTGAGACGTGTTGTTGTCATGACACCTGTCAAAACTGTACGGATTTCTCAGGCATCCCCGGGGCACACCCTACAGAGCCTTCAGTTCCACTGCGCGAGAGTCGACAACCAGCAAATCGCCACCCGGAGCCGACATGGGATACTCTTTGAGGTTCTGTGCGACATACTAGCATAGTCAGTTCCAATCCCGTTCCCACAGGGAGTCCAGCATCTCTGATGGGCACTAGAAGAAGAACTCGCCATGAAGAGACATCCGCTTGACGCCTCATGCCGCCTGTATTCGTCTTAGGATCGCCCTTTTCAAAGCTAGCATTACATTGGACACAATAGTCATGGTGCCATGTTCAGTAGATATCTAAATGACTTGGTCGAGTATTCCTATCTATGCCAGCATTCACACACCTTGATTGGATTGACGCCAATAGGGACGCGGCACAATCCTCGAACGAAGCTTGAACCAGGCACCAACCTGCAAGGACAACTTCACAGCAGCTCAGGGTCTAGTGCGACGCTCGTTCAATCGGGATTTCCCAGGGTATGGATATTACGTACTGTAGTATCCTGGACACCGTCTTGAAACACCACCCTGCCTTTCCCGGTTCTCAGCTTCAACAGCGGGGGGAGACGGGAGAGTTTGTGTTTCCACAACACCACTCGCTGTCAAGTAATTATAAAGCACGCGTGGCCACCGTTGCACAACGGGAAAGTTTGCTTTTGCACACAAAGATGACCGCTATCAAGTAATCCCAAAACACGCGTGGCCTTCGTTGCACGACAGCGAGAGGAGCTGCCAGGGCGGGACCTCGCAGCAGCACACGCCGGCTGCACACACCGTTCACAACAATGCTCCCAGAGTCGAATTATCATTTTCAACCACTCAACCCAGCTGCTGCCCCTCATAAAAGCATCGTCATCTCCTCCGCCCAGCGGATGGCTGCAGGACCGGCAAGGCGGATGCATCTCGGTGGCGTGGCTCGTCGTATCGAAACTGCATGCACTCGACGAGCCAAGTCGCCGACTTCCCACGAGTCCTGTGAGGAAATATGCATCGCGCAATTTGGTCATCCTACACCTTGATCGTATCCTTGTGGTTTCTCAGCATTAATTGCTTCCTAGGCTACTACACTTGCTGCTAGTGTCACATCTCCCATCTTTCAGCCGCGTGTGTGTGTACCATCTGGCTTTGAGCCCTGAGTCTATCAATAATCAAACAACCGAACGCCCCCGGCCTGGTCTGGTAGCGACAGGTATCCCAAAACGCAAAAGTCCGCTATGCTGGAAGGAAATAAGCAAGGAAAAGAAACCCCTTTCCGGGGCCGCCGCCGCAGGTGAGGATGATCTTGAGGGCGATCATCGAAGGGTCTTGGTGATCTTGACGAGGAGCTTACTACCATCGACACGGTTGCCCTTCACATCGCAGAGTGGTATAAAACGGAATCCTTGGTGGAGACGGTCCAGGCGAATGCATGCCCAGCCCAACAGCGTGGAGCTCATGGTCCCTTCCTCTTCGACTTTGAACCTGTAAAAGTCTGTCAGCACGCCAAACAAACGAACCTCGCATGCAATTGCCCGTCTTCAGCAAGCTTTTCACCGCATTTCACCAATTGACTTCCCGGCAGAGGACAACATGTTGACGGCAGAGGCTGCATGTTCGGGCCAGGCCTTGCATGCGCCTTGCATAGGCTCAGGATGTCACACAACGGCCAACTGCATCCGTGACCTATCCACGAGTAAAAGGGGCCCGAATAGAATAGGAAAGGCAACGGACAACTTTTCCCTGGGCCACTCGGCAAACAGAGAGGCCAAAACGCTGCCATGCGATGCACCGCACCAAACTTGTATCCCGCTCCTTGACTGGATGAAAGTGGGAAACTCACCTGATAAAACTCAGCTCTTGAACGACCTTGGGTATGTTGTGGAAGCGGAGATCCTTGCCACTTGGGCTGAAATGGGGATGGCTAGTCTTGCCGGTATTGGTCTTCTGTTTGTAGGTGCATCCTTGCATCTGCCCATCTTTTCTGTTGTCCTCGGCCTTCTCGACGTGGAGCTCCGCCTTGACCAAAGGCCGCAGCTCACTGGCGCCACGACTGCTGCCCTCCTTGTCAGCGGCCCCGAGAGGAATGTGGTGGCCTGCGAACACGGTGATGGTAAGATCCAGAGTCTTTCCCGGCGCGGCTTCATGCTGTGTCTCGCTGTCTTTGTCCGAGCTCTGGTAGCCGGGGGGTTTGAGCACATATCCCCTCTCGTCGGCAAACATGCCCTCATTCAGCATCATCCCCTCATCGAGGTTCTGCCAGTTCATGGCCACCATCTGAACGCCCTTCCTCCAGAATAGGCTGGGGTCAGGATTCGAGCTGTCGATCCTGCGCCCTGCAGGGAACGCCCGCATAAAATACCGCTTGTTGTGCTTAAAAACTTCAGCGTGGTACTTTTCGTTGAGTTCCAGGATCTTCTTCTCGCTTATGGAGAAGATGTGCGAGGGCTTCTTGGCTTCGGGTGTATCGAGGCTGTGAAACTTCTCACTGCGCGTGTACACGGCAAGGTCACTGAGTGCCTGGCAAATGTGAAATTGGGGCCCAATGATTTCCGGCGTCGCCTCTGATTTTGCTCCGTTAATCTGCTCAGAGGCCGACTTCTGAGGGGGCCGCGGTACCCTTTCGTCGTCTTCGGAGTCGGACGTGTCATCCTCAACAGCAGAGGATATCGGCAGATTGACAGTACCGTTAAGTGCAACCATTTTAGAAGGCGCCTTCTTCACCTTGACCAGGATCTTGCCCCGCAGATCTTGAAGCGCTGGAAGTCGAAACCTCGGATCAAACTCCTCGAGCGCCTTGTCGACGAGCTTCTCCTGCCAGACCTCCTTCATAATATTGACCATGACTTCTTGTTGCTCACGGTCTGCGTGAACCTCGAGACTGATGATGAGAGGCAGGTCATTGTTGTCGGCGAAGGCGGATTCACCAATGGCGACACAGACCTCCCGAAAGCCACAGGGAGGAGTCATTGTCCAGCCATGCATGACAATAGGCTCGCCTCTGAGTATCTGCGATCGAGATCTGGGACGCGACGTGGTCGACTCCTTGGAGTCGGGCGCAAAAAGGGTGCTCGACCTTGGCGACACGTCCTCCCCATTGGCGACACGGCTGACTGTGCTGGGACTGCGGGAGTGGCTTGCTGACTTGTCGCCGATGTAGTTCTTGACGCTCTCGTTCATATCCTCCACCTTATCAAAGACCGTAGTGGCCATGAATGGAAGGGAGCTACCCGAGATCCCAGAGATGCCAGAGATGCCACGCTGATGGTCAGGCTTGTGGGATTTCGAAGTGGTCGTCGGGATCGGGGCATCGCTGTTGTTCCAAACATCAATCTCTATACAGCGGCATCCTCTCCTAAGCACCTGTACGTTGGTGTGTGTCAGTCACCGACCAATTGTACAACATGGGATCCGAAAGGCGACGTACAGTTCTATATGCCTCGGGTGAACTCTTGGAGGAGAGCTGGTTACCCATCAGGTAGGTGTTGTGGCTACTGCTAATGAAGTAATTGGTCAAGGGCTTGGTGAGATCCTTTGCCGGCGGTGACCTGATGGCACAGCTGTACGCGGTCCACGTGCATAGGAAGTCGCCAAGGGAGTAGGATGTCTTGGTGAGATCGGTGGTCTCGCCCTGGACATCCTTGAAGAAGGCGGCGAGTTTTGCCCTGGAAAGAGTCTGATCCCTGCCTTTGAGGCTATCATACAGCTCCTCAAGGACAGTGTGCATCTCACGACTCATGTCACCAGGGTCTGATTTATGAAAGTACGAGCTGGCGGTGGACACGTCTTTTGCAATTGCAGGTTTGCGAGGGGAGCCGATCTCCGGGGATGCAAAAGCCGTGCCATAGACCAGCCTCATCACGAGATTGCGAGAGGACGTGTTTGAGTTGCCGAAGATGGACAGGGTGCGGGCGCGGCGCGGTCGTCTGCGGCGGGCGTTGGGTTCACCGTCCCGGCGGCGGCTCTGGGAATAGGTAGGTTAGTTCCCGGTACCACGAGAGACGGGGCCGGCGGGCACGAAGAAACGCACGAAGAGTCCGCAGAAGACAGACATGGTGAGCAGTCGGGCGGTCGCGCTCCGGGGGCGAGTACTCGTAGAGAGGAATTGGACTATTACGGGGTGCTGTGGGAGGTCATGAGGGGCCAGAGGCACGTCAGCCGCGGCTTGAGCGCGGACTAGACATGCGTCGGAAGTCTAGATGGCAGTGATTGAGGTTGGCGAGGTTGGCGAGGCTGGAGAGATTGATGAAGGGGAAGGGGGAGGAAGGAGAAGGAGATGGGGAAGGAGATGGATGTGGCTCAACAGAGGGGAGCGAAGGTCGACCTTATTTTCGGTCAGATATGACGAGCGAGGGACCAGAAGAGCCCTCGTAAGGCTGCAGATGAGAGGTGCTGAGTGGCCAATATCAACAGGGGTTGACCCAATGTAAAAGTCGACGAGTGGGAGACTGGAACCCTGCTGCCCTGAAGTCCTGGACGCCCCGACAGACAGGGGTTGGTTGGGGTGGATGGTGAGCCTGGGGCGGTGGTGGGTTGGTGGTTGGTGGTCAAGTGGTGTGGAGGACTGGACTCGGTGGGCTAAGCTGGATGGGGAGCTGGATACAGTATGAGGGAGTCGGGGACGGGCGTGGTGGACAGTGTGTGCTGGGGCAGCGGAGTTGTGCTCGGAGCCTTGGCCTTTGTCGGCTGGTCCCTGCTATAAAAAGAGCACGTACGGAGTACGGATAGTAGTAGAAGCCCAGAATAGATTCAAGACGGGGGACGCGAATGCCAGGTCGGAGCGGCGAGAGAATGAATGGCGCATCATTATAAATCGGGCTGACGGTCTATTGACCATTTGCGAGCATCGACTCGAAGGCGGACACTTTTCTCGTGCAAACTAAACCACAGGCCGCGAGACATGCAGCACAGCCATGACTCCCAATCGATGAGGGGGAGGCGATGGAGGGAAGGACCCCTGCCATTCTGGGGACCGGAAAGTTCTGTGGACGAATTGAGGCCTTGATTGGGCCAGCGTGGCCAGCCTCCTGGAGGAGTTCGTTAGGTTGCTGTTGTTGTACGCGCAGGCTGTAGCAGGGCAATGGCGCAGCAGCGGTCCAACGGGTGAGGCGTGGCAGGGGGAAGCGAAAGAACATGAAAAGGTGTGCCCGAGCTGCCCGACTGCAATCACTGTAATCGCTGCATTCGCTGCATCCGCTGCATCCACTGCATTCACTGCCTTCACTTGGCTCCGCTGCGGCTGGAGCTGGACAGACAGCTGCTGGGGCCTGGGGGCTGGGGCTGGGGCTGCAGCCCACTCCCATCCATGATGAGTACCTAGGTACGGAGTATATGAGTCCCAGTGCACCAGCGCACCAGCTCCGGTACGCGGCTCAAGGGGGCTGTGTCATCCATCCCATCATCTGTTTGATCTCGGTGCCCGACAACTTAATACGTACTATGCAGTGCCATGTAGTAGAAAACGAGGCGGCGGCCGGGGATCGATTTACCGTCGACACTACCGGGGCGATCGGGGCGCAGCTTTACATACCCTAGTACACCGCTGCTCCGTGCAGTAGGTTATCAAGTACGCATGTCGTGGCTCCTACGTACTTCGTCCCTACTTACCTAAGTACTTAAGCAGTGAGACTACTTACTACTAGTGGTGATACTTAACAGTAGTATTAGTCGGTTCTTGCCGCGTGGGGCCGATGCTGGACACAAACGTGGTGATGGATCATGATATCATACCCATCAGTCCATCACCACATTACCCGTCCACCCCCCAACTCACCCACCGCACCAAACACCAGCCAGCTGAGCCACGCACCACCCCGATAGCTACACCGCAGCAGCAGCCATGGCCCGCGAGCAAGAAGATCAGGTCCGTTCGTGGGGGTTCGACCACGTCTTTACCTGGACCGATGGGCCGTACGTCCCAGGTGCCCTACCCGGCACTCATCCCCCTCTGCCAGATGACTGACCCTCGTCGACACACGCAGCAATGCCCACTACCCGCCTCACTCGCACCGCGGCCTGACCACGCACCTGGTCGTCCAGGGCGAGATGACGCTGTGGTATCCCAATGAGGCGGGTCGTGAGAAGGCGACGTACGGGCCCGGGTCGCGTGTCGATGTCGCCGCCGGCCGGGTCCACGAGGTCTGGATGGGCGACACCGGCTGTACGTACGTTATTGGCGAGTGATATCAATACACAGATACCCTACCTAGGTGATATTATGTCGCTATCTCCATACACGCTTTTTTTTTTTTCCTCTCTCGGCTGCATCGTCCAAGGTTCTCGGCGCATCCCCCGACAACCGCTGGCTCCCGATCCAAGCCGCATTCAACCCAAGAAACAGCAGGCCATGAACCATGGCAATGGCCCATGGAGCTGCTGCTTCTGCACAAGCGCAACACGTAGATCAAAAGTTAATGGCCGCCACTCATCATCAACCCCGCCCGTCGGCGTGGCTATCGGAGCATCCGGTATTATGGCCCATTAGACCCGTTCCGTGAGGGGCGGAACGTAGCCATCGAGCCATTTTTATTTGCGTCGTTCAGAGTTGTTTTTATGCTTAATTGGTAGTCCCCGCTCCTCCCCCGCCTCCCTGTTCCCCCAGCACTTGCTGTCGTGACTCGTCTGCCACCCCATCAGCCTCAGACCATGAACGCTCTAGCAGCTATTGGCCTCCTCACGGGCACTGCCGTCGCCGAGACGGTCCACGGTCTTGTCGTCTTTTCCCGCCATGGTGACCGTGAGTGGACGTAAATCCGCCCTAGAGAGAATCCTTGTAGCTGATATATACCAAAAGGCACCACCAAGCACTATGGCAACCAGCAGCTGACCCCTCTGGGGGCCACCCAGAACTACCAGGTGGGAGCCAGCTACCGGTCCCGGTATCTCGACCCCGAGTCGGACCACCAGATCCGCGGCATCTCGCCCGACCAGGTCAAGCAGTCGCAGATATACGCCAGTGCTCCCAACCAGGCCATCCTCTCCAACACGGCCACCGCCTTCCTCCAGGGTCTCTACCCTCCTCTGTCCGACTCCAATCCGGACCTGGTTATCGAGGCCCTCAACAATGGCAGCGACAGCTCGGCCCCCCTGGAAGGCTACCAGTATGTCCTCCTCCAGGGCATGGACGACGACTCGCCCGACTCCATCTGGATCAAGGGTGACGACGCCTGCCCAGCCTACGCTGATTCCTCCGCGAAATTTTCCGAGAGCGAAGAGTACCTCCAGCGCGTCGAGGATACCCGCGATTTCTACGCCGGCTTCTACCGCCATCTCAAAGGCGTGTATGACCTGACGCCCGATGACATGACCTACGACAACGCCTACGACATCTTCGACCTGCTCAACGTCGCGCGCATCCACAACGAGTCCTCCTCGGCCCTCGACATCTCCGCCAAGGACATGCTGCAGCTCCGCACCCTCGCCGACTCGAGCGAGTTTGGCGCAAACTACAACGCCTCCCAGCCCGCCCGCTCCATCGGCGCCCAGACCCTCGCCGGCGCCGTCCTCGACCGCCTCGACGAGACCGTCCGGTCCGCCGGCCGTGCCAAGCTGTCCGTCCTGGCGGGCAGCTACGACACCTTCCTGGCCTTCTTCGGCATCGCGGGCCTGGCGGACCTGTCGGACGACTTCACGGGCCTGCCGGGGTACGCGTCGACCATGGCGTTCGAGCTGGTCAGCGACGGCGGCTCCGACGAGGACGCCTTCCCCGCCGAGGAGGACCTGCGCGTGCGCTGGCTGTTCAAGAACGGCACCGACGGCGACCTCGCGCCGTTCCCGCTGTTCGGCCGCGGCGAGCCGGTGCTGCGCTACGCGGACTTTGTGGCGGAGATGCGCGAGCGCGCCGTGGAGGACGTGGGCACGTGGTGCGGCGTGTGCGCGGCGACGGTGGGTTTCTGCGCTGCCTACGCCGACGACGAGGAGGGCGCCGAGTCTGACAAGAGCGGCGGCGGTGGCGGCGGCATCTCGAACGCCGTGGCTGGCGTGATTGGCGCGTTGGCGGCCTTGGTGGTCGCTGGGCTGGTGGGTGCCGTTGCGTTGGTGGTCGTGAGGCGGAGGAGCAGAAGCAGGGCGGCGGCGGCGTCGGTGGTGGCTGTGGAGGCGGAGAAGAGGAGCGTGGGGAGTGGCAGCGGGAGTGGCAGCGGGAGCAGCTTGGCCTAAAGGGAGCCGGGGCCTAATGCATAGTGCAAGACAAAAATGGCTTGGATATACCTAAGTAGTTACGGTATCTATGATAACATCGTATGATAGTGACACCGCGGAGATGCAGGAATGAAAGTCGGTCAGTCTCCTGCCTGTAGAAATGCCGTCTTCTATTATCCGTAAAGTGCCAACTGGAAGACGAGTCGACAAATAATACGTGATCGTGATGACCGCGGATCGTACTTTGCACGTACATACGAATACGTACGGATAGTACTACTCATATTACTCGCCTTATCGCCATCATGCGGATTGGCTGAATAATTCCCGACCGGTGTCCACTGCCCAGGGTGTCCGGACGTTTTGCTCCCCCGGCCCAGCAGGCTGGAGACTCGGAGAGATTGGCAAAATGACAGACGGCCACGATGGCATCTCTGCGGCATCAGAATCATGGGCCTTTGATGGGTCTATTGGTCGTCGTCGTGATGCTTGGTAAGTGTCATGTATTACGGAGCGTATCGGGGAGTCCTGGGGCTGGCTGACCAAAACGCGGATTTGGAAGTGGGCGTGCCGTTCGAAGGGGTTGGTTATCTGAAACAAGGTCAAGAGCCACGGCAGCCTGTCAACCGAGAGGAATGGGACCATGGCGACCGCCAAGGGAGGACACAGGTGACCATCGTGACCATCAAGACGGGTTCGGATAGGCCATAGGTGATGGGTCTCGGCCGTCGAATGCTTAATACATGCTCGTGTCTATCCGTGCGGATACTATTAGTACTAGGTACTATGTATGTGCTGCTGTAGTAGTAGTATGCATGTCTGTTCTCGCACGGACAGGCTGACCCAGATACGGCCAAGGCGCATCCGGCCTGGGCGTGGACGCTACATTCCAAAGCCTCGCAAACGGGGTCAATTGATGGGCTCTCGTCTAATTAATTTGAGTACATTGACCGACACAGCTCGCTTGGCCCACCGTTGGCCGATGCTAGAGCTGGAGGCTAGACGCTTTGTGTCGTGTGGCCTGGACGGATCAAGTTGCAAGTCGAGCAGTTCCCGGTTTTGTTTGCAGCGCGCGCCTCGAGCGCCTCGAGCGCCTTCCTCCTGGGATCCCTTGTTGGGTGCTGGGTGGCCCCTACCTACTGATCACCACGCCTCAGCACCCGCTGCCTCCACCGCCGTCCCGTCATTGCCTCATCAGCCTCGTTTTTTCCTCTTTTCCATCTTTTCTTGCCCGAGTCAGACTTCCCCAGACTTGTATCCCCTTTGTCTTTCCCTTCCTCTTTCCCTTCGTTGATCGTCTCTCCCTCTTGTCCATCGCTTGTAATCGCCTTCTCATCACAAGGACGCCGGGACCCCTAGATCGGATCTGCGGCATGCATCGTCGATAATCGCACACGCCGCCTCGCCCATGGAGCCTTGTCTTGTCTTCTAGGTCTCCGTCGTCATCTGAGCGAGCCCTCTTCTCGAAACCCCCCCCCCACAGCGTCATGGGCAATTCTCCCTCCTCCGAACAA
Source organism: Amphichorda felina (assembly GCA_016490725.1). Classification (NCBI taxonomy): domain Eukaryota; kingdom Fungi; phylum Ascomycota; class Sordariomycetes; order Hypocreales; family Bionectriaceae; genus Amphichorda; species Amphichorda felina. The sequence continues at coordinate 30,954 of JAEMHR010000074.1, read as the reverse complement.
CCACGCCGCCCACCCCAGAAGCTATCCAAGCCTCGTGTGGGAAACCATGCCTCCTCCACCAACAATCTCCTAAGTCCCAGTGCCTCCGCCCCGACTGTGGATCAATTCTCCAGCCCTCAGCTGGCCAGCTCGCCTGCTGCGACATCCTCCCCCGAGGCCACCCACCTCTCGCCTCTACCAGGCCAAGCAGCCTCTAGCGAGGATATTCGGACGGTCAACCATGGAGTCGTGCAGAGGGATAGCCATGTACACCGGCCAGAGGGGCTGACTCGGTCCTCGACGACACCGTTGCGGGGCCAACATCTGTCGAGGAGGCAAAGTCCCAGCATAGTCGCATCTAAGACCTTTGATGGTGCCAACAGGTCCCGTTCCGTGGTGCAGCGTGCCCATCTGTCCCCATTGAACTCTGCTGTAAGCCTCGAAACCCCAGGCAGCCATGCCGCCAGTGGGAACGACCCCGTGTCTCCTGTTGCTCAGCCGGCGGGGAGTCCACAAACGACAATCTCACTAGTCCCTGGCTCAACCAAGCTGGAGCTGTCCCCAGAAGCCTCGCCGCATGAGTCTCACCAAAATCCAGCCAATAACGCAGCCCTTAGCCATACAGAGTCGGAAGTTTCGCTATACGCCCCTTCCCGCAGGCGATCTGCAATCCTACCGCCGGGCGTGGCCACTCGTTCTGAGCATAGCGATGCGTCTGTGTCAACCAAGTCGAGCTTCCGCAAGAGTGTTCCACCCCCTCTGGGCGAGTCCGGATGGGATTTGGATGAATCTCGGGTACATAAAGGTCCATTAATGCCTCCACGGTCGCCCGAAACCTCGGATATTCCGGAACGCGTAGTTACGCCTTCCGAGGCTGAGTACCAGCAGATTGGCGGTATCAAGTTTGGCTCTTTGCGGATCACAAACGCTACTCCTATACCAAGTCCCGGGCCCGAAAGGGCCGCGTGGATGGCATTGCCAGATTCATCACTCAGTGTTGTGAAGAAGAATCCGGTGTCTTCTGGGCCGGAAGAAGCTATTGTACATGGCCTGGCGCCATCGGCCGCTGAGGTCAAACAACCCAAACCCCTCTCTGGTGCTGTAGGCCCCGTCGTGGCCAATTCCGGTGATGCTTCCGCAAACAGCGTCGAACCCTCGAACAGCGTAAGTCCCTTGTCACCGGCGACGCAGCCTTCGACACAAGACACCCCCGACCTATTGAGCGTGCACCAGAAGACAGATGTCAGATTATCGGAAAGCACAATCACATCCAATGACAAGCGAAAGAGTACTATAGGTGGTGGTCAATCTAGCAGTGACCCCGGCTCGTCGTCATCGTCGTCTTCATCGTCCGAGGGACTGCGTGTGGACTCTGCTTCAAAAGCGGATAGTGGATACGGCTCAAGCCTCTCGCTCAAGTCTCTACTCGGTTCCAAGAGGGGTGCAAAGCAAGCTAAGAATGAAACTACAAGCCAACTACCTTCCGCATCAGTCGAAATTCGAGAAAAGCGTCCTGATTTGAGGGACCAGGCGTCATATCAACCTTCGGCGAAAGACGCTTCAGAAAATTCAGGTGAGGTGGCCGAGCCTCAAGGTCAGCCAGGGACAAAGGAGAATGCAAACACGACGACTCGCGATGGTAATAATTCAGCTCTCCGACGCAGGAGCTTCCTAGGGTCTTTCAAATCAAGAAAGTCTAGGGAGTCGCAAACGCAACAATCTGGACACTCTCGTGGCTTATCAGCCCCTGACATGCCTCCAAGAGATGTCCAGAATGAGAAGTCCTCCCCTTACTCGGGCGCGAGCAACGACCCCCAGAAGCCGAAGAAGCTGCAGAAACTCATCGCTACCGCCAGACGTCGTAGCCTCCCTAGCATGGTCCCCAGCCAACCTCAACAACATGACGTCCCATCTATGCCATCTGATGCGGCGGAGAAATTGGAGCAACACAATCGCATCTTTGACGAAGGATCTAAGCAGCCCTCCTTCCAGGTCAATGTAGCCACCCGGGAGGCACCGAAGACACTTTTGACAGTGGAAAGCAAAGAGGTTGAGCACAAACCTTCGGTACGGCACACAATGACCGCCATTGATCGACCACGGCCGAAATCAACCGGCCCCATTCCTCAACACTTGAGTCGGTCGGTCTCGGTCTTAACGGCCAATCCTCCCGCTCCGCGCAAGTCTATCTTGCGTAGGTCGAGGACTGCAGCCGATTTGTTGGACAATTCGGACGACGAGGAAGGCGTCCCAGACTACATCCTGGGCTACGAAGTTCAAGTTGCAAGCATTGACAGCATCCGGCGGAGTGCGGGCAACAGCGCTTTTGACGCGGCGTTTGTACCCATGGCTGAGGATCATGAGATGCAGGCAGCAATGAGGAGAATGGGGCCGCCAGGGCCGATCCCCAGAACTCCAGACGGGCCGCGCCCATACCCTCGTCTCAGGACGAGGTCATCCGCACCCGACTTTCTCGAGACCGTGTCCGAGCCCGCCAGCCCCGGATCTGTGGATTGCTACTCACAGAAGAAGCCAAAAACACCACCGCCCATCAGCATTCGCACACGCGGCTCAAAAAGGAAGAAGCGGCGCAGGGTCCCTCATTCTACATCCCATGGCGCTCGCTATATAGAACAGCAGCATCCGCCAATGCCTGATCCACGGGGTTATGACGGGAGGCGCGGCTTTAACTCGACCAACGAGCAGGACTTGAGACAGTCTCTCCGCAGCTTTCCTCTACCGCGTCCCCCAGGTGACGTGAGCCCAAAGCGGCCCGGGGGTCCCAGGAATCGACCGGAGCACGGCGTGGGATACAACCGACGGCCTCCTGCTGGGCCTGCTTATCAACTGCCAGTATCACGCTCCGAGTCCGACATGCGGATCGAACGATATCCACCGCGCCCTCCGGTGAACAGCTCCTATCCTTCCCAAGTCCACGGGCCCCATAATGGTCCTGGCGAATATGACTCTCAGGGGCCGTCCCACCGCGTACTTCACAGCTACAACCCACCCACCTACAAAAGCGTGCCAGTCCGGAGCTGATTATTGCAACTCGGTTCCGATAGATATTGCCCATTTTCGACAATAACTTTTAATACTCGATATCAAACATATTGCGTCATACACACTCACACACTTTGGGTCCGTACCACATTCGCAGCGGCGCCACGCTGCCAACTGCACATGAATTGACCTGGTACTTTTTAACCTTTCCTCTTATTGTCCGAACTTGCCATACCTGGAGTTGTCTGGCAATTATCTGATAAGATCGCCTTCCCTTCACAAATGACATGAGATACACGAATTTCGCATACATATATACAGGCAACAGGAACTTGGGTGCGGGATTCATTTTGTGATCAAGGAGCATATGGAGCATACATACTCGGAAGGCTCTCAAGGGCTCGAAAATTATACGTTTACTTTTCACATTGAACTATACCCCGTACTCATACTCCTATGGTTGATAATGACGAATCCTTCCAGAATCCTCCGACCTGGACCAGGCCCACTGAGGTAGTTTCACCGAAGTGTACTCCGTATGTACGGAGCAGATCGGCGGAGCATGGCATTGACGGCACTCATGAGCTGCCAAATTCGGGGACCAGTCCCTTCTTTGACCAATGCGAATGACGTCTCAGACCGGCAAGCTGCCAAGCTTGAAGTTGCACTGCCACCGCACTCTTGGGGGAGGGCACGCGAGACCCGTTGACGGCCGTTAGAGTTGTGGCTGGCGCTCAGGGGCAGAACGTCTATCTGCAACCTTAACCCGGCCCTACTTTGGAGTATATATTAAAAGTCGCAGATCTTGGACTCTATGAGGCGCACGGCGCATTACGAACAGACGTCACTGTCTTTTTAGCCGATGCAGAGAGTACGAGGGCGCCGGGGGATAGGACGGGGAGTCGGAGCCTGGCTGGATCGGGTGTTGGTTCAAACCTGTGGCGCGAGGCCGGGGCTATTTTTGGTCGCATGGGTGAAGGGTCTGCCCGTTCGTTGCTGTGAACTGCATTCCAGACTCACCCGTGGGCCGGCTCTGCGGGCCCCGTGGCCTCCTATATGAAACTCGGGATGTGGTGAAAAAGGCGACGCTTCCATCCTCGGAGCTTGCTTGCTCTTGTGAGTGAGGGAGGCGCCGCATTTGGGCTGGACCTGACCATGTTTGCGCATTTGGGCTGGCATTCTGACGAGGGTTCGACTGGTCACCTGAAAGAGGAAACTCGGGCAAGGCAAATGGGATTGGGGCTGTAAGCTTGTGAGCCTGTGAGACAGACAGCGGTTTGTTGGGGTGAATGTCCGAATGTCGTGTCCCCTGCAGGGATCGCAGCATGGTGGGCAGTCAATACGTTGCACTGGGGGGGGGGGGGGACAAATCACTCGAGAGGCCCAAGCAAGGCCAAGCCAATGAAAAGCGTCGCGTGTGCGGGACGGGCAGCAACGTTAGGGGCTCCAGTCACCGTGGCAGTGTTCGCTCGAATCATCGCTCCGCTGGGCCAGTGGGTGCCTGGGCAGGATTTGGTATTACCGGTACTACTGGGTTTGCTGCCACGCTCAGTGGATGCTCAGTGGATGCTCATCAGTGGATGCTCAGATCCATGGACCCATGGATCCATTGCTAGAGTTCCGGGCAGGCCGCTCACGCTGACCTGGAACACTGCACAGGCAGTCTGCACGTACCAGGTTGGAGGTGGGTCTCATGTCAGAGCCGCCAACACATGAATACGAAGTCATCTCCCCATTTTCTCTCCCGTCCTCTGCTGGAGCACACTTTCAATCACCTATCGCCGAGTCCTACGGTACCAAGTCCTTCGTTTCCTTTCCCCTCTTTCATTCTCTTTTCATCTCCATTAGTCCTTCGTCGCCTTTCCCTTAATCAGCCATCCACGTGCCCGTCTCTCGACCGGACCTTTGCTTCACCTTCACTCCACCGCACACTAATTCCAATCCCCTCACATCACCGAGACAACCGAACGCGTGCTTCGCGGCCATCAATTTTCCCTCAGGGCCACTCCGTAACGCCCGAACCATCTACCACTTTGAAAAAAAAAAGGCTGTTCCTTATCAAATCACTTGTTGACAACGGCCTACCGAGGCGCTGAGCCACCATGTACTCGACGCGGCTAGTTCAGCTGCTCTTCGTGGCGCTGAGCTTCACCACGTTCACCCAGGCCACTGCCAAATACGATGAGAGCGGTATCATGATCCCGAGGCAAGAAGACAGCGGTGACGATGGGCTCTTGGGCGATATTCTCCCAGGTGAAACGCCCTCTGCGACCCCCAGTGCTACGGCCACGAACGAACCAGACCCAGTCTCTTCTACTACCACTGAAGAAGAACCAACCTCGACTTCCGAAGTACCGTCAACGACTACCTCCGATCCAAAGCCATCTGAAGAACCTACCGAGACACCTACTACAGAGGTTCCCACCAAGACCAAGGAGGAGGAGGAGGAGACGACTCTCAAGACGACTACTAAGCCGAAGCCTACCGCCACTAAAAACAATGACGACGACAAGGACGACGACAAAGACGACAAGCCAAGCAAGACCACCCAAGAGCCTGTCACCTCGACCTCGATCGAGATCGTCACCAAGACCAACGAGGACGGTAGCCACCAGGTCATGACCAGTGCCCACATCACCACCAGCACCCCTGAGCCCCAGGAGGGTGACTCCGACGACAATGGCGGCGGCCTGTCCCCGAACACGCGCAACATCGTCATCGGCGTCGTCGTCGGTGTCGGCGGTGCCATCCTGCTGGGCGCCCTCGGCCTCGTCGCCTGGAGGATTCGCTCCCGGAAGAAGGCCGCCGAGGAGAGCGAGAGCCTCATGGAGTACACCTCGGGCTACGCGACCGTCGACAAGTCGGAGCCCCCGAACTCGGCCACCGGCACCAACCCCAGCTCCGGGGGTAGGAGTCCCTTCCAGACCACCCTAGATACCTACCACCAGCCGAACCAGATCAACACATCGTCCAACTTTTGATTGACGGACATGCGTGCATGGGGATGATGAACTGCGACACTGGGCCACGCCACGATCGAGCGTTTGACAAGGCGGGTTCGCTTGTTTTCTTATTGTTGGGATAGATGGCGTTTTGAGGATAAGCGCTCGACCTGAAATTTTGTGTGTATGGGTGTGTGTGGTTTTTTTTTTAATCTGGAGGCAGCGGGTGGTCTCGTCTTCGTCGACTCCTTAGACGAACGAGAATAGGTGGGCTTCGACTCCCCTTGTGAACAAACAAACATGAAGCCGGTTCCCCTAGCAGCTATCTAGTGGAAATTTGGCAAGACTGCATAGCAAAGAAAGTATATAGCATGACTCTATATCTAGAATAGACAACAATCCTTAATAACAATTCCCGACCAGTCTAGGCGGTTTTAACATGGCTTTCCAATGCTGTGCTTCATACGAGCATTTCCACGCTACCACGGTGACTCAGCTCTGGCTGGGAACTGTGTATATACCCCTACACATCTGCGTCAATGTCTGTGAAAAGACGAGGATGGGTTCTGGGCGTGCCGAGGGTATGAGGGCTCAGACGTGGATTTTGTCTCAGCATTGTCTGGCGTCGGGATGGCCATGGCTTCTTCGCGGCACTTGAGTAGCACCGGGGACAGGATTCGGGTTTCAGAAGTCAACTATCCGTAGACCGATCGCCGAACACTTCCCTCGGGGCTGAAATCGGACGGACAGCTACTACGAGTATGTAGCGAGCCCTTCTTGTTACCTTTTTTGCCTCTTACCACTTACTACCATTACACTCATAAATTCCCCCAACCCGGTCAACGGAGGGCTAACATACTCTATGTTGCCACCCTCCTGGCCGAAATGGGTGAGGCGATCGACAGGTATAGGCGTCGAGGAGGATGTTCGAGGAGAGTTGTGAACGACGGAGCCGCGGCCAAGGTAGGCTGGGGGTTCTTTGGGTGGTTTCGGAGCACTGGTTGTACATTTGTCGCATAGGATAGCATCAAAGGCACTGGCAACTCCCCTAGCAAGCAGGCTGACGTGTTGTATCCGTACCTTGCTGGAGGATATCCAGCCAGGGGGACGTGGAGTTGAGAGGGCGACACTTCGCGAGTTGCCCTCACTGTTACACATCCACCGGGTGTACGGATACAGACAAGCTTTGAATTGACGGCAGGTACGGGTAGGCCTTCCGATATGCTCCGTACCAAGAAAAAAATGTACAAGTCTGCCGTGCCGACTGAGAGTTGTTCCCGCGTCGTATTCATGTATCACAGGTCGATTTACTTACCCTAGACCAGCGGGCCTGACGATGATCCCTTGGTTTTATTTTGCAATATGGAGGTTTTGTCTAGGGGGCAGGCGAGTGGAAATCCAGCAAACAGCAACAAAGGTTGTGATAAAGGCAATGGTACTTCGGAAGTGGATGTTGCTCTCGGATTTTCGAGTTTGAAGATAGAAGTCCATCTGGTGGAGCTTGAGGAGAACTGGGTTTTGTTGCGGTTTTTTATTTTTATTTTTTTAATTAATTTTTTTTTTAAACGTTGCAATCACGCATCCTCGAACATGGCATCCCAAGAGTCCTATCGGGGCCATCTCGCAGTTAAATAAATATTCTGGACACCAGCATGACTCGAGCTAGATCTCTGCACGATCCCTCGGGCCGTGCCTTGATGGTGCGGTGTGCTGGATGGATAGGCGACTCGGCCGCATTCCTTACTGACCGCCCTTTTTTTTTTTGGATGGGTGGCGCGGCCATTTTCGGTGGCGCGACGGGCCTAGGCTAGGTCCGTCGTCTTTGGTTGTTGTTTGCTATTACATACCTGTATCCCAGCTGGCCCTGTTACGCAGGAGTTCAGGAGGGTTGCAAATAAATAGGACCTGTGCTATTATACGGGAGCGTCTTTTGCCCTTGTCCCCAAGCAATCGGTTTTATTTATTTAGTAGTGGACGTGTTGGCACGGGATTGAGTTTGCGCCACAGCGGACGCGGGCCTAGCCAGGTCAACGGCCACAAGTGGGCGGGTGTGGCGGGACCAACCGTCGATTACCTTACTCGCTCATCTGTCAAGTGTCAACAGTACTCTGCTGACGTAGGTGTTGTTAGACTGGTGTTGGGAGCTGGTGTGGATGGCATGTTCGTCCTCCCCAGATAACCAGAGTGATCTCATGGCGAGCCTGCTTCATTCCGGTGGTGGTGAATCATGGACCGTCTTTGTGAGCCTTTTCTTCACCCGAGCCGAGACCAAGACCACCACCAAGACGCGTCTCATCTCCAGTCGAGCTTAATGGGCCCACCGCCCGTCACATTGGGTGTGGTGACGATGGGGCCTTTGAATTGCCAACGCAGAGAGCAGGCCATCCGCGCCCGAGGGACAATGTGACAGGGGACCGCGTCCACGCCGCGAGTTTGTGGGGTACAAGCATGGCTCCAGTGTCTCTGGTGTTTTTGCCACTGGCCGCGGGTATCCCCCTATTGTTACCCCCTGTCACGGAACCCCGGCTCGAGCGAGCGCGGGCATTGGGTCCTCTCAATTTAATGGGGTCGATGATGGTGCAGGCACAGGACAGACAGGTGCCTTCCCAGCCTCCAGCCTTCGGGACGCAGCAAGAGCCAGTGACAACCTGGAAAGGTGCTTGGGGTACCCGAAAAAATTCACCAGGAAGGAGAGAAGAGCTTCCTGTTCGCTGGTGGCCAGTTCATCACCTGCCTCCCTCCGCTTCCTCTCCCCTTCCATCCTCCTACCTCCAACCCATCTCCGTCCATTCCGCCTCCCATCCAACCATCATCGGGAGCCTCTTCGATTCGCCATCCGTCCCTTGTCAGTCTGTGCGAGTCTGACAGCGACTGTGAAGCGCCTCTCGATGTATCCTTCTGCATCCGCTGGCTGCCTCGTTCTCGTTCACTAGTCGCTCCTTTTCGCTTCTCTAATTCCCCCAGTCTTTGTTCCATTTGATGCTGCGGCCAATTTAATCATTTTCTCGCGGTCCGGAGCTGCGAAGCGCACCAAAAGGCGCCATTTCGACCCGAGACCCCGTGTCGTTTAATTTAAGGGGGAAAAGCGACTCCAGGAACGAACGCGTCGCGTATAATATCTACGGAGAGGCCAGCCGCAGCGTCAACAGGCCCATCGACGACGAGTAAGCCGAGGGACTTGAGACGTGCGATCGGAGACTCAGCTGCAGGCGACAACGTTATCGTCTGCGCTGATCTCACCTGGTGAGTTGAGCCTCGGTTTTGAGTATTATGGGTTGGAACTCCGCCATCTGACCTGGCATTCTAGACTCGAAACCACGTCGCCCCTAGGGTCGTCGAAAGCCGATCCTCCTGGTGCACCCGCACGGGACGGCGCTGGACATTTTCGGCCCAGTCAACCCCCATCCCCGGGATCGCCTGCGCTGTCGGACGCTTCCACCGCCGACGGCCAAGACGAGATCGAATCGTCACCCGCCCTTCCTCCCCTGCCTGCCCCGAGTCTCCCTCAGCGGGCTCAGCAGCTTCTGAGGACGCCATCTCCGGGCCCAAACGACGAGGCTCAGTTCGGTACTGCAAGCTGGGGATCCCCCTATCCCCGCACCGATCTTAATCTTCGTCCCCAGAGCTTCAGCAGTGACGCATCCGACGAATCCCTCATCCATACTTTGGATATCGATACGCCCTTCCTCCGTCCTGCACCCGAGATCCTGCGATCCGAGGACGCCGCCGCCGACGCAGACGACGACGCGGACCCCACCTCGGCAATCAGCGCAGCAGCAGCGGTACTCGCAAACCGTGCTCGACGCCCAAACCGTGGTCTGACTGAGGATTGGATTCGTACGCACACCACAGGCGACCTCAATAATACTGAGCCTCGCCACTGGTTTAGCGACGGAAGTGGTAGTGAGCACTCTTCACTGAGCGGCTCAGAATTTGGTTGGTTGGACGAACGCAACCCTCGAACCCCCAGGGCCACCAAGGCAATCAAGCACGCGGCTCGACGGATAATTCGACATACCCGTGGCGAGTCGAGCACCGAGACGGTCAGACCTAGTCCGCGAGCTCGTCGGATAGTCAAAATGGCCACTCCCGACGTGGGACCTGCCGTGCGCGACACGGCGGACAAGAATGAGCCAGAGGTCTCCCCCACTAAGAACGATGCCCTGAGGCCCAGTTCCCCGATAAAAGAAGCCCTCGGCACCAACGGAGCAGCTAAGCTACCGTTGACAACCTCAATGAAGGTCGACAAGCCTCTGCCTAAGGAGCCTGCTGCGACGCCTCGTATCAAGAAGAAGGTGCCATGGAAGGGCAAGAATATCATGGTCCTGCTGCCGCGGGATGAAGAGCGTGGCCTCCCTGGCAAGGCACCGAAGCCTCTGCGTCAAGATGAGATCCAGAAGATGTTTGCCTCATGGGAAGAGCTAGGATACGGTGTTGACGGCTTCGACCTGCTCGTTGAGGGCTACCAGCCTCCTGGCACAGATGACTCTCAGAGCCGCGAAGCCTGGCCGACTGGTGAAGATCTCATCCAGGAGCGTTCTCAGCAGAATTACAAGGTCACATTACCTGACCTAAATGGTAAGACCACTATCTTTCTTCGCACGTTGTGAAGTCTCCAGCTAACCTGGACCAGCATGGAAGAACTACGTCAACGAACTCCAGGAGGCCAAGCTTAGAGCTCTTGGCGTCTCCATGGCCGACGAGGAGCCACCAGCACCACCGTCACCTCCGACAACAAACCCCAGCAGGCAAGCTTCGGCTCAGTACCCTCCGAATCCCTTCTCTCCGCCGTTGCCGACCTCCTCGGCCTCGAGCAACCAGGCTGCCATGGGATATCCTTTCCAGCAGTTCCAGGCCCCGACGGCTCAGAGCCCTGTGGTGCCTCCCGGCGCATCGCCCGTCCCTTTTCTCGGACCAAATGGCAAATTCAACCATCGCCAGTCTATCAGCGGATCTCCTTTCCAGTTTCCTCAGCAGGGTGCTCAGTGGCCTAGCATGCAGGGCATGAACCGGAGCGACTCTCCGTCGTTTGCTAACCTCAACGGCATGATGTCCCCTCAATCTCCCTTTGGCATTGACGGCATCCAGCCTACTGGTAGCCCTGTTTTCAACATGCACCAGAGGCACCAGTCGCTGCAGTATCCCATGCTGCCGCATCAGCAGTTCCAGCAACCACAGTCAATGCGGGGCTCGCCTAGATTACAAGAAGTCCGTGAGGATGAAGAGGAAGGAGCCAAGAGCCCATCCAAGACCCCAGAGCCTACGAAGCAGAATGGCGATACCCTTCAGGCCGAGATCGAGGAGGCCGAATACCACCTGGAGGAGCAGTTCCGGAACCAACTCGAACACGAAGATTACAACCCTACTCAAGGCCAGAGAGACGGAGCTGAGCATGGGATGCAGGCCCCTGGTCAGTTGCCTGTTCATGAGCACTTTGCTAATGAACCTGGAAAGCCTATGGTCCTGCATCATCCCAGGCCTCATAGCCGTGGCCACTCGCTGACGCAGAACATGTTCCAAGAGGAGAACAAGTTCCAGGAGGGTGGTGAACAAAACAACCTCAAGCCGTTTGCTCCTCTCAATGGCATCCCCGAGGCTCAGAAGGGAGATGAGACATACGAGATCGAGACAAATCCGAGCGACCTGGGAACACCGAACGCGGAATTTGAATTCTCAGCTCCCTTCAGACACGAGAAGACGGCGTCTAATGTCAGCAACCCATGGAACGACGCCGGATCTGTTTCCACCCATCGCGAATTCAGCCATGGGAGCAAGTCATCCCTTTCCAAGCTCAATGTCAAGGCTCCCGAGTTCAAGTTCAATCCCGAAAGCACCTTCACGCCGGGTCAGTTCAGTTTCGCCGGCACCTCGTTCCAGCCAGCAATCTTCCAGACTGCAACGGAGACTGTTGACCAGCCGGCAATCTTCCAGGCCGGAACGGAGACTGCGGATCAGCCAAGCGAGGATAAGGCAGTGGTGGACAATACAGCGGCAGAGTCTCCGTCGGAATCCCCTGTACCCGCCTTTACTGGTGTGTCCAAGGTCGAAGGTGGATTCTCCAGCTTTGCTCCAAGCCAGAGCCAGTTCAGCTTCTCCTCATCCGGACCCAAGTTCCGACCCGACGCACCCTCCTTTACCCCTTTCCAGTCCATCACGAGCCCGCCTCCGAGTGGCAACAAGCATCAGCCGCGTGAAAGCATCTTTGGCAACATTCGCATCAACACAAGCAACATCGTCAAGCCGGCGAAGAAGTCCAAGGCAATCCCGATTGTCAGACCCTCCAGCCGGTCCTCTGCTCAGTCGATCAAGAACACTACTTCAGCCGATGACCAGGTCCATGAAGACGCCGATGGCCGCCCAGTGGATGACTCTCGTGCCAAGCGCGCCAAGAGCCAGGCCCCTGATGGGGATGACATTCCCCTGTTTGCCGAGCAGCCTAAGGATGCTACTCCTATGATTGAAGAGGAGCCGGCTGAACTAGTCGAGGAACCCGAGCCTGCTGCTGAGGAGCCAGATGCTGAAGGAGAGAATGCTCTGCCCGCCGATACCTCCATGTCCTCGGTTGGCACTACCGAAAATGTTGACACAAAGGCTACGACTGCGGCGCCCTCGGAAACCTCCCCCGCCGAGGAGGATGTCAACCGCTTCCCACCGTTTGAATTCGACTCGTCATTTGAGGCGAAGAACTTTAGCGAGGCGCGCCCTGTCGGCGAGGAGGTGTTCAAGGAGGTCCCCCATCAGCCCTCTCTCACCGTGGACGCCGAACCATTTGTACCTGGTGGTGTTTCTGGTGGCGACAAGAAGCGTGCGGCCGACGATTCACCCCGTGAGCGCTCTGCCTCTCCCACCCCCAAGCCCAAATCCAAGCCTGCCCCCAAGGGTCTTGGTCTGGGCGCCTCTCGCTTTGCATCGCCCCCGCCTAAGCCCCAGGGCCTTACGGCGTCCCGATTTGCTAGTGAACCGTCACCGCCTACTGATCCTACTGAGGGCGAGGTTGTTGAATCGGTGGAGCATAACGGCCAGGTACGGAACTTCATCGACTTTGAGCAGGCCGATGCTGCGCTGCCGTCTGTTGAGGTCGGCGGAGAACAAACCTTTGAGGAGATCGACGCCATCATGGAACAGCTTGGAATTGACCCTTCGCTTGGCGTCAACAGGACTGGCGAGCCTACTGGCAAGCATGCTCCTCTCGCTGATGTCGCCGGTTCCCCAACCTACAAGTTGGAGCCGCCTGCCGATCCTTTTGCCAGCGACGTCTCCCCACGGGACCACCAGCAGCTTTCCGAGGCTGGAGCCGTTCCAGAATTGGAGGATCCGTTCGTTACATCCCACCACGGACCACAGTCGCAGCATTCTGATGAGGAGGTGGAGGAGCCTCAGAGCCCCTTGGCTAGTGACTGGGAGGCTGCCTTCCCCGCCGATGAGCACGACAAGCTTGAGAACAGGGCCCAGTTCTTCGACGGCCGCGTCAATGAAGTCGTCGGCAACTTGCTGGCGTCTAGGCTTGAGCCTCTGGAGCAAACCCTCTTCGCTATCCAGGATGCTCTGACTCTCAATGCCGGCCGCTCTAGGTCAGCTCGCCGCGATATGCGCAGCGTATCTGCTGAGCGCCAGCAGAGCGATGCCGATGACGAAGACGAGGAGCCGGTACCCCGCCGGTCGCTGAGCCCTCGCAGGGATCGCAAGATGGACCAGATCCGCGCTGCTGTCATGGAAGGTATTGCCGCCCATCAGCGCGTTCAGCCTATGGTTGCCCCTGCTGCAGTTGATGACAACGAAGAGACTGAGTCCGCCCTGGTTAAGGCTATTGCTGAAATGAAGGAGCATATGGTCGCCAATGCGAAACCTGGTTTTGGTGGCGACGAACTCAGGAACCTTATTGAGAATGCCGTCCAGACTAGGATACCTCCTCCTAAGGATCCCGATGTAGATCTTCTCAACAAGATGGAGACTCTTCAGTCTAAGGTAGATGACCTGGAGGAGCGACTCCAGGCTGAGCACGGTAATCTAGAGAAGGAGATTGTTGCCCGTAGGACGGCTGAGGACACTGCTGCTGATCTGCACCGCCAACTCCAGGCGGCTGAGACTCGTATTGAGGTGGAGATCATTAACCGCAGCGTTTTCGACCAGCGAGTGGCCGACCTAGAGGAGAGGCTCCGACACCAGGAAGATCAGACGGAGGAGGAGGTCCACAGCCGTCGCCAAGCCGAGGATAGGCTGTCCGAGGTGCAGCGTCTGCTCAGAATCTCCTCAGAGGAAGAAACCCGCCTTCGTGAGGTTAGCGAAGAGAAGGACCAAAAGATCAGGTCGATGGAGCAGGCTACTGGCAAGACGAGCATGAAGATGGCTCTCCTCGAGGCCTCGCAGACAAACTCTACTCAGTCCCAGTCTGAGATGACGAACAAGCTGAATGCTGTGGAGGCTGATCTGAGAGCGGTTCGGCAAGACAATAACCACTGGCGGGCTGAAGCTGAGCGTGCCGACCAGGCTGCTCGTCGTCACGCTGGCGAGCTTGCGCACGTTCAGGAAGAGAACAGGCACATGGAGAAGTCGCTTAACACCCTGACCACCCAGCTTGAGGAGAACGAGCGACTGCGGGAGAGCTGGCGCGCCAAGTACATGTCACTGCAAGAGGACATGAGCAAGGCCGCCCGGGAAATTGCTGAGGACAATGCCCGCCGCATCAAGAAGGACCAGGCCATGTTCGCCAGACAAGAGGTCCTAGACGCTAGACTCCAGGCCGAGGCCAAGACTCGCGAGCGCCTCGAAATTGAGATGGAGCGTCTCCAGACGAACGAGCGGACCGGCATGCGGGCAACCAAGGAGTGCGAGCGACTCGAGGGCCTGCTGGCTGAGCTGCGCACCGAGAACCACAGGGTGGAACAGCGTGCTCTGGCGGCCCAGCGTGACTACGAGGAAGCCCGTGAGTCTGGCGCCAGCGAAGTTAAGAGGACGCGCATGGCTATGCAAATTGAGCTCGACCAGGCCAATCACCAGGTCAACGCCATCCGGGAGGAGCTTGAAGAGCAGAACAACAAGCTGCGTGCAGAGTTTGACAACTTTAAGCTTGAGGCGGACACTGTCAAGGCGCGAAACGATATGCTTTTAGAAGAGGCTGAAACCACCAAGGCTTCCGAGATTGCAGAGCTCAACCTCAAACACCAGAACGAACTGGAAGACATGCAGGCGCGATACGACCAGCAGCGATCTGTCGCTGTTGACGAGAGCCAGAGGACCGAGCAGAACCTGCTTGAGCGTCTTAGCTTCTCGGCCTCCAAGATCGAGCATCTCCAGGACCGCATTCTTCACCTCGAGGAGAAGCTTGAAATCTCCAAGGAGGCTGCTGCCGCAGCTGCGGCTGCGGCTAAGTCTGCTGGCATCGAGGCCCGGGGCGTGGGTGTCACCAGCCCGGTTGCCCAGTCTATCTCTGGCCCTGCCGGGGCCAACATGCCAGAGAAGATCTCTCCCCAGGCCCTCCGAGAGTCTATCATGGTCCTCCAGGAGCAGCTACAGGCCCGCGAACAGCGCATCGAGGAGCTCGAGCAGACCAATGCCAGCCTTGATCCAGACGCTCCCTCCAAGATATCTAAGCGCGATGACGAGATTACCTGGTTGCGGGAGCTTTTGGCTGTTAGGCATAGTGATCTCCAGGACATCATCATGGCTCTGTCAAGCGAGTCCTTTGATCAGAACAGGGTCAAGGATGCGGCGATCCGACTGAAGGCTAACCTCCAGATGGAGCAGCAGGAGCGTGAGCGTGCTATGAATGGCGGCTCGTCCATCAAGCTTCCCAACATTGCGCAGAGCATTCAGTCTGCAACGCCCAAGGTGGCCCAGACTATCGGGGCTGCTTGGGGGAGCTGGCGAAAGGGGAGTACCGGGTCCTTCAGTAGCATTGGTGGTCGACTGAACTCCCCCGCTGCTGCAAGGAATAATGCTACGCCTTCGAAGTCTGGGCCGGCACTACAGAGTAACCTCGGTGGCCTCATGACACCTCCTGCCTCTGGTATTCGCCAATCCCCCCTGATGGATAACAGACCCCAGCCTACCGCTTTTGGCAGCACTGGGCGTCGCTTCACATCCCAGGGCAGTGCTAGTGGCTCCGGCCATGGCAGACATACCTCGAACGCCTCCGTTTCCCGTCGGTCAGAAAAGATGCCTGCGGAGGATCCCGTCTCGCCACGCCAACAAGAGCGAGATGTACCCATGACGCCGCCTATGATGCGTCCTACGGTTTACGATTCAGATGCTCAGCCAGGTGATTTTGATGACGACGGGTTCTTCGAGGACGAATAAGCATTCTCGAGGAAACAGACCAAAAAAAAAAGAAGAGAGGGAATTAAGCTGCGACGGTGGCTATTGTGCTTTTGTGCTATTTTTCTTTCGAACACCCGGAGTGCTTTTATGGCTTTTGATACATTTGCAACGCTTTCAAACGGCTATACACCCAGATGTCTACATGCAGACTGCGAAAGCTAGAAAGATACCCCATGGATTTATTTCATTTCGACTTGACCTGGCAGCGCTGCTGACCAAACGCTCATCCAAGATTGGAACCAGAGACATATACTCCTTGAGCGCAGTACAACTATTATTTCGATCCCTCTTTTATTCGAAAGATTATTACTTATTTCCTTTGTCGAACAAAGCATTGGCGGAGCGGGAAGTGATGGTAGGGTCGCTCATTTTGAGGACACACAAGCAGTGCGACGACTTCAGGTACTTGATGTACATAATTATTATAATTCACACTCGTCTACAGAGGCGCCTTTCAAAAGTCGTGTCGCCCCTCCCCCTGTTAGTCAAAAAATGACGCTAAGCTAAGAAGAGATATTTGGTATCAAATTTTAAATTACTACGTGTAAATGCTTTTTTTTTAGTATTTACCTCCTTTAACTTATTACCTTTAACTTATTACCCTCTAAAAGTAGACGGCTATATAGGCGAAGGAACTAGTCTTAAAAGGATCTTTTATATCCTAAAATTATCATATTAAAGTCGAAGAGTTAGAGACGAAGGATTAAATCCGTGGTTAATAGCCCGCGCGAATACTCGCTAAATTAGAAGATTGACACCTCGCTAATTGATATACGTACTCACTTCCTTGCCTAATATGTAGGTAGAGTCCGTTTTCCCGACAGGGGGGGCGACACGACTTTTGAAAGGCGCCTCTGTACAACCTGATGAACCTGGAAGTTAATGCATAGTGACATAGGATGATGCACCGCTCAGAATAAAGTTGTATTCATTATATAGTTTATCCCTTTGCACAAAATAAGGCTGTGTTCATTAGTATATAAATTGTTCCTCTCGTACATATGCATCAGCTATCGCTCAAGAGCTTCTCCACAGCCCACTTAACCGAGAAGTTGCGCAGGTCGGAGTAGTGCTGACCGACGCCAACAAAGAGGACGGGGACGTTGGTGGCGTGGACGAGCGAGACCAGAGTGCCGACCATGTCGCCGACTGTGTCGCACTTGGAGATGATGAAACCATCAAGGGTGCGGACGGAGCCAAAGGCAGCGTTGAAGTTGCGGGCCTGGGCGACCGAGTCTGTGCCTACGAGGGCCTGTGATGCGGGTTAGTGCTGTGTGCGCGAGTTGACAAGAAGGGGCGGTGGGTAACGTACCTCGCCAACCATGAGGATCTTGTCGGGCTGGGCGAACTTGGCAAATTTCTCGAGTGAGGACATGAGGCGCTGGTCGTTGTGGCGGCGACCGGCCGTGTCGATGAGGACGACGTCGTAGCCCTCGGTCGTGGCGTGTCGGACGGCATCCTTGGCCACGGTGGCAGCGTCCTTGCCGTAGCCCTTCTGGTAGAGGTCGACCTCGCCGCCCCCCTCGCGGGCCGTGAGCTCCTTGAGGTTGCGGACGTGGACGGCCAACTGCTCGACGGCGCCGGAGCGGAAGGTGTCGCCGGCGGCGATGAGGACGCGGTAGCGGTTCTGCAGCAGGAAGTAGCAGATCTTGGAGAGGTTGGTGGATTTGCCGACGCCGTTGACGCCGACGATGGAGATGACATAGGGGCGAGGCTGGCGGAGGGAGGTGGCGGGAGGAGAGGTGATGGCGTCAATGTCGTGGAGGAGGTCGAGGGATGTGGTCGGGGTGAGCATCTTGGTGAGCGAGGCCTCCATGGCGGACTGGATCCTGGCGTTGATGCTCTCGAAGCTTCCGGTGCGGACGCCGATGAGCTCCTCCTCAACGCCTTCGCACAGTCGCACGGCGGCCTCGCGGGCGACGTTCTTGCGCAGGAGGTGGTCCTCCATGCCCTTCATGGCCTTGTCGAGGTCCTCCTTGGTGAGCGTCTTACCACCGACGACGTTGCGGAAGAGCCCGCTGACGGCGCTGGTGGCAGATCCGAAGAGGCCGCTCGACGAGGACGACTCCTTTGCCTTGGAGGCCTTCTCAGCTTCAGCAGAGGCGAGGATGCTGTGGACCTCGTCACCCAGGTCCTTGAGGACAAACTTGCCCTGGTTCTTGGAGCCCCATGTCGATGAGTCGACCTGGTCAACTGCTGTCGAACGGCCCTCGGCCTCTGAGTCGCTTAACTGGCTGGTGGGCTGCGCTGAATAGTCTAGGCGCACATCATCCTCGGGATCATCCCACGCGTGCGCCTTTATCGGCTTGCCCTTCTTCTGCTTGGTGGACCCCCCATCAGACGACGGTGTTGGTACGGGGCTGTTCTTAGCCTTCCGTGCTCGGCGCGAAAGCTTGCCGCCAGGGCCGGCCTTGCCGACTACTAGGTTGCTCCCGCCAGGGGTGGATGGTCGAGATGTGCTCGGCGTCTGGATCGGCGTCGACTCGGTGGATGTGGCTTCCTGGGTGCCATTGTTGAGAGCACGACCTTTGTATGTCAGCCCCGGGGCCGGCGGAGGCTCGTCGCCAAGGTTTCCTGAGGCTATCTTCTCCTCGCGGGGGAGGGAAATGTCAGGAACGGGGGGCACGTCGGCGCTTGACTTGTCGAGCTCTTGGAGCTGCTGCTCAAAGTAGTCGTCGAACTTGGCGCACTCGACGAGTGTTGTGTTCGGCTTCGTCAGTTGGTCCCCGTAGAGGCTGACGAATATGGTCTTGATATTGTCGACGAGCTTGTCCACCCAGCTGAGGTGGAGGAGCGATCGGTATACGGCCTGCGGGTTGTCTGGTGTTAGCTTGGTGCCGGGGGGTTCCTGCGACTTTGCGCCTGGCGGCTACGCACGACGAATATGACGCCCAGCTCCTTGACCATGGTCCATTTTAAAGTGTGCTGGTCAATCTTGTATGCAGGGTTCGTGGCGGCAGACTGCGCGTCTCGGAGTGCGGCGCTGCCGCTCTTTTCCTCGATGAAGGTGTCGGCGATAAAGCTATTGATGACTGAGGGGTTGACAGGCGCATAGGTCCTGGACCACAGGACCACGCCTGACGTGGTGAGGATCTCGAATGTGTCCAACATGCTGGCCCCGGCTGTGCAACGAAGCTGCTGTGGGGAGGAAGGGGAATGGGGATGAAGCTTTTGGGGGACGGCTCAAGTGGCCAGACTATGATATCGAATGACGGCGCGCGTGGGCCGCTGCTAGTGTTGGGCGGTGCACTGAATCGAGGTGACAGGGGGTTATCTGATTGGTGGGCTGTGGCGCTGCGTGGCCTGAACAATGGGCTTGCGCCAGACACTGCTCGTATAGATTGTATTACTGTAGATACGATACTATTTTACAGTAATTCAAGTAACTTGAGATAGTCTATTCATGTACTAGTGATATCTGAACAATCGAATCAGTGCACTGCGTGCGACAGCCAGACTGCCAGGGTCCAGAATCGTGGCCTTGGCTCTCTTATCGATAGGATTTGGAACATCACGTGGTGGTATTCATGGTGTCGCAGAAGCTTCCCCTCCACTGTGGCTGCTCGTTTGTGGCTTGTGCTGGCGCAGGATGACGGATGAGCCACTGGGGCAGCGACCACATTTCCAGATCCTCCAACGACCCAACAACAGCTTTGAGTTAAGCAGCTTATACCCAGCTTCTGATCCTCCCCTCGGCCCTCCAACTTGCAACTCTCATCTCGCCTCGACCCGAATCTCCGCGAAACCCCCTCCGACACGTTGACGATGCAACGAAACACATACGGGCAGTCCCCACCCTTACACCACCCGGTACCGCAGCATGTGTCGACCGTCCCTCAGCTGCGCTCACCACCGCCTCCACCGGGCTCTGCGCAGTCACAGCAGCAAGGCTACGGCGGCAACCCGTACCAGCAGCAGCAGCAGCCGCAGCAGCCGCAGGGCGGGCCGGGGGGTAACATGTTCGGCGCGTATGGACAATTTATGAACGACCCGACTGCGCAGGTCGCGGCGCAGTTTGGCCAGACCGCCTTCAAGCATGGGCAGGAGATCGTCGAGCAGAACGTACGTTGCTTGTGCTAAACTATCCCTGGTGCCCGACTGAGCGCTGACATGGCTATGTTTAGTTGGGGCGATATGTCAACGTCTCGGCGCTAAAACACTACTTCAACGTCTCCAACTCGTACGTCGTCAATAAGCTGTTCCTGGTGCTCTTCCCGTGGAGGCACAAGGGCTGGTCCCGCAAGCAGGCGGTTGGGGCCAATGGGCAGGAGGGATACTACCTTCCTCCGCGGGAAGACATCAACAGCCCGGACATGTACATACCAGGTGCGTGGTGCGGGCCAGGGTCTTTTCGACCCGAACCACGAGGTTCGGATGGCTAACGAGCGAGCAGTGATGGGACTGGTGACATACGTGCTTCTGTCGACGCTGTTTGCGGGTCTGAGGGGCGAGTTCAAGCCGGAGCTGCTGGGTGTGACGGCAACAACGAGCATGATCATTGTGATTGTCGAGATTGTGGCGCTGAAGCTGGGATGCTATCTTTTGAGCATCTCCAGCCAGTCGCAGCTCTTTGACCTCATCGCCTACTCTGGGTACAAGTTTGTTGGCATTATTGTGACGATAATTGTGGCGCAGACGTTCAACGGTGGCAAGGGCACGGGCGGCTGGGTCGGGTGGCTTGTTTTCATCTATACCTTCTTGGCCAACTCTCTCTTTCTGGTGGGTACTCTTTCTCTTGAGGCTCTGGTATTGACAGCTGACCGGGACTCACAGCTGCGCTCACTGAAATACGTCCTTCTCCCCGAGACGTCGGGGAGCACGGGCGGGCCGATGCACACCGACTCTCGGGCTAAGCGTAACCAGCGGACACAGTTCCTCTTCTTCTATTCATACATTGTACAGGTCTTTTTTATGTGGGTCCTCACTAGGACTTAGACTAGACGACTACGGCGAGCGCATTATGGCTAGGACGAGCATAAGAGCTGGTTAGGAATGTGGCAGGCGGGGGGAAGCGGTAGGACAAAGGGGTTTGGTAGCGCAGACATGAACAAAGCGATTGCTGGACCATAGAAGGACATAGAAGAACAAGCAAAATGGATGAAAGGCGTATTTAATGTTGGGACATATGTGAATTGAACAAACTTCAAAGCAGTCTGATGAATGGCTGTAATCTCCCTAGGAAGCAGGCTACCTGATTTTCCCGTAGTGGAGAGTCTTGGGGCCCAGAGGATGGCTGGGGATAGACAAGGAGTCACTGGTACCAACCATATCAATGTTTCAACGAGGTAGCCTACCTAAGTAGTACTTATGATCCGTCTAGGGCAACAAACCTTCAACCCTTCACTGCACCACTACGTCGGCTGATGATCAGCTAGTCAGAGTTGATTAATGTCTGTGGTTCAGATATTGGGCCGTCGGCATCAGTCTTTCGGATTACAGATGAAATCGTGTGTTGCTGTTAGAAGATACCTCTTTTTTTGGGCCGAAGACTGTCCCAATTCCAGGATCGTGGAAAATCTTGGTTTCGTACATACCATCGAAGCTGCGTTTGGCTCGCCTAGTTCGTTACTAACACAATATTAGGTACTGCATGCTGTCGAGTACGCAGAACACTTCCCTTGCCTAGTAGTTACCTCTCACCCTGATAGGTGAGGTGTGAGGCGCTGGTGTCTGCCCTGAGGGTAGTGAATTCCTCGCTTGACAATGTTGTGGTGCAGCAAGAGGTGGTGAAAATGGTGAAAATGGCAATACTCGTGGTTTCCAAACATTGGAAGGTGACTACCTACTAGTAGAAATCACCTAGGTTGGTAAATACTAAGCTCGTAACCAATTATTGTCATGTACGCCTCTCGCTTGGCTAGCTTACTACCTGCTGTAGCAGCCGTCACTCAAGCCATACTTGCAAAGAAGAATGGATGTTTCCCATTCTTCTCCCTTCATTTGTATAACTTGATTCTGACTATCTCGGGGGCTAAGCCCAGCACCTGCTCTAGACAGAGGAAGGAAGAAGGGAAGGGTCCATCGCAAAAAGGCATTTCAACAAGTATATGGGCTAAATACTTCGCCGTCCTCTAAATCCACCCCCGTTTCCTCTGGAGGATTCTGTACTTGGGGCTCAACAGTCATTGATAGCTCGGCGGACACGTTCACTGAGTTTGAGGCCAAATTTGTCACACGAGCAGAGAATCGGGTGCCTCTTCAGAGTGAGTTGGAGCGAGGGTACCATACATGTATGTACTAACCTTGCCGAGTTCTGCAGAAAATAAGAGGAGTGATGCAGGAAATTCCTTGACAGAAGACAGCTTCAAGTTGCTGCACCATGCTAACGGCAGTCTTCACGCCCATAGATCGTGTTGGGCCGACAGCGACGACGCCCTTTTTCACATCTAGCTTATCTGATAGCTATGTTGATGCTGGGATTAGAGGTCGTGACGGCATGCGTATGCATTCAGGCAAGTGCGACGACAGCTGGCGGTGTACTGTCAGTGAACCAGCCTTCCGTGGCCCTCCGCTTCGTCAGCAGGTATCCCTCCCGCCTGCGAACCCCCCGACCCAGAAGGCTCTCCGGCGACAGCAAAAGTCGCTTCGGGGCTTCGGGCGTCGCTATCCCGTTGCGTTTCTCGAGGTTCATCCGCTGAATCGCAAGGCACCACCAACTGGTTGGCCTAGCGCACTCCTAGATCCTGGGGCGTACGATGCATCACTCCCGTTGGGCGCGGGGAATGTTGTAAGGATAGGTAGTACTAGGAGTATGATATATTGGTTGCAGGTGCATTTGGTGCATCGACGACTACCATAGGTGCCGGAGATCTTTGGTGGTACGAGTACTTCTTTAAATGTCTACCTCACTAATTTCATGCAGGTTTATCTTAGTAGCTGAATCCCATATTTTAAAGTGCGGTTGCTATCGGTAATCGATGGTTGATTGATGATCCCTGCACCGGTAACTGGAATCTGCCTGAGCTGATAATGTAACATTCCAGGGGTTCTCTTCTGGAGCGCGCGCGCGCGCGGTGATCCTCAACAGGCTCAAAGTGGTCTCACTTTTCGCTTGGCCCACAACCGACGCGCTACCTACACTTTGCCATCCATCGATCTGTCGCCATACTTGCTCAACCCGTAGACTGATGCTGTCAATCGCCGGGCTTTAAAGGTATTTTTCGACTGGAGTGCAATTGTCTATATTAATACCCCCCTCGCCCTCTCGCTGTGACACTGGCTGGCATGCGCCGTCGGAAGAGGGGCGGCCCCTATTGCGACACACACGTGTCCCTTTGCGAACGGATGATCAGATGCTAATAATCAATCTCGCAGTTACTACTGTCGTTGACATCTTCAGGTCTCTGGAAGCTAGAGAAGAGAAACAGGGGGCACAATGCCTTTGCCTACCATTGTTGAGGTGACGCTTCAGGCGGCGCTTATGAACGTCTTTTCCAATGTCCTGGCCCAGTACATCGAATCGATGAAGGATGGGGTAAGCGCCTGATCATTCCCTGCCAGGCAGCCTGGCTTGGGACCTCTCACTGTGGCTTATGAGCTGAGGCTAATGATCAATTGAAAGGTCGAGCTTGAGATAGACTGGATCCCTGTCTTCCAGTTCATCCTGTTTGCCATGTGTAGCACGCCTCCCAACTATCTGTGGTGAGTCTTTTCTAAGGTGCCTAGGCGCCTGGCTGGAATATATCTCACACCCACCCTCCAGGCAAGAGTTGCTCGAGTCGACATTCCCGTCGTATCCCCCTCCCCCTCACCCCAAGAAGTCCGATGACCCGCCGCCACCGGCCAAGTTGTCGGTGCGCAACACGGCCATCAAGATGCTCCTGGACCAGACGCTGAGCGCAACCTTCAACACGCTCCTGTTTAGTGTCTTCAACCGCTCGCTGCAGGTGGCCATGGGCGACGCGCCGGCAGAGCACAGTATCTTCAAGGCCATGGCGTACTGGAACAGCCCCGGGGCGATTGACTTTGGCCGCGTTGACCTCGCCGAGGTGTGGCAGATGGCGAAGGAGGAGTTCTGGCCCATCTTCCGGGCCGGGTGGGCCCTGTGGCCCGCCGTGGGGATCGTCAACTACACGCTGGTCAAGACGATCCAGGGACGCAACCTGGTCGGTGGGCTGGCCGGTATTATCTGGGCTACGTACATGAGCATGGTCGCCTCTCACTAAGGAGTGAGCGGGATTGTGGTACGCAATGGAAGTGTTACTGAGCCGTCACGGTAGGCTTCTCTAAGAAGCGAAGATCGCTGTCTAGCAGGATCCCGTACTTCAGTGGGGTAAAAAGGGGGCTGGGGGGGCACTTGGGCAAAATATGGCGGCTCAGAGAAGAGGGAATTTGCAATAGGCAGTCCGGGGGTCCTGAGGAGGGACTTCAATAGAGTTTCCAGGACAAGAGAAGGGACCAGAGCTTACTTGGTAGTAGGCTCTCGGGGTTGCTTCAGAGGTAGAAGCCATAGTTGGTTGATTCTTTGATAGTGGCTTCCGCCACAGATGTCATTACATCATCATTGCGTTTGCCATTGTTCATTATCAAGCAGAAAGTCCCCCTCGTGGAGACTCACATATGCCCAGTCTCCTCCAACCTAATGCGACTAATCCTGCCAGTTTGTCTTAGGCGTTGGATCGGCAACTCAGCGAGTGATGGAGTGCGAGGCCATGACGATCTGGTACTTAGGACTCGCAGTAGCTAGTACTGTTACTGCCTAGCTTGCAGCATTCCAAGACAGACTGTGTTCACAGCAATACGTGTATTACGAGTACGAGCAGTGCGGGGGAGTTCAGCTGGGCCGCACTTCTCCTGAAGGAATACAAGTAGTACGGAGTAGTAATCTTCATTCAGAGGCGCCGGACGGAAGGGCTGTTCATGGCCAGGGGATCCCGGCTAGGTGGCTCCCTCGATCCCCAGCAGATCGGTGACAAATAAAAAATCAATTAATACTCGTCAGTCGCCACGGTCAAGTCGGGAATGTACCATCCATGTAGATGCAGGCGCGGGCGGCCCCACGGGGGACGGTTCCGCAGCACTCCCGCTGTGTGTTGCACTTGTACGGATACCCTTGCTTCTGAAATCTGAACCACGTTGGACCAGCCACGTTGGGGGCCTCATTGTGCCAGTTGGACTCGACTGGTTTCCCCCAAAGAGGGCGACTTTCGAAAGTCAGTACTAGCAGGAGGGTTACCTTCCACTGCCTTATATGCGCTGAACCTTCCATACGACTTGCTGACATCCTCGCCTGCGGGGATTCCCCAGTGAGGACAATGAGAACGACCTCGAACTGGAAGTGGTGGCCCCGATTAGGTTGAGTTTGGGGGTGGAGCCTTCCCACATCCAAACTGAAGTTATTGAACTGCAAGTGTTAGCGGGCGCTCCACTGGAAACTGGCAAGTGCAACGGCAGCGCCCGGCAAATGTCGCCTACCGCCCGCGCTGGGGCTCTCTTACCGCCAACGTCTCGCAATCTGGAAGATCCCAAGACAGCTTCTTGTCGATCGGCCGAGCTGGCCTTGAGTTGAGCTTCCTGGTTACCCCAGCCCCAAAGGCTCCTCGACAGCCCTGGAATTGCCACTTCAATAGCCTTGGACCGCGAAATCCCCAGCTCTATCGTCGGTAGTGGCTTTGGCGCACTGGGCATTGGAAGTGCAACCGAATCGCTGGAAGACCACCGCGCCGCCGATCAATGGAGCGCCACCCGCCTCCTCACTCCCCCAGTCTGCTACTATTCCTTGATGTGCCGGCATCTTTGATACCTTTGATACCTTTACGTCGGACCTGATCATGGAATCGCCGCTTCATGGCGTAGGCCTTGCTCAGCTCCTCGACTCCGACCCTCGCCCAACCTTTATCGTTGAGCCCCGGCCGCTCGGCAGCCCCGCGACACGCGACATCGTGTACAAGAACGCGGCGCTGACCGCCGACGGAAAACTCTTCGGTGCGCTATCCAAAGTGCCCCAAGATGGGAACCAAGAGCCTTTCTGGGACTGGGTCAGCAGCCCTCTGCCGCCCAGCTCCCTACCTCAACGAGGGGCCGCCGACCCGCGCCAGAATCTTACCCACCTAGGCGTACACTGGACACGGAGAATGTTGCTGGATCGATGGATGATCACGAGCGGTAATAACCTGCCGCCCTCTCCCGAACCGCCGCGGAAGGTTAGGCTCGAGGCAGATCCGGACCGAGGAGCTGGCAAGGCGCAATACCCCAAACCTGCCAAGGCGCACGGCGTCGATTTCACGGACCTAGATGTGCAAGAAGAGAACAAGTCTCCGTCATTGTTTGCTCCCGAGCCTGATGCTGGGCTCATGCTGGAGGACTGGATGGCCGACTCGGAGCCTTTTCCGTATGTCATAAAAAGCATTGACTGGAACTCCCACAAGCTTGGTCCTGTGAACAAGTGGCCATTGCGGCTACAGCAGGCCTTGAACCAGATTGTTCATGACTCCAGAGCTATAGCCATCTACTGGGGCCCCGAGTACCACGCCATATACAACGAGGCCTTTTCACATTTCTGCGGTTCCAACCATCCAGGCCTTCTAGGTGAGCCTGTGTTGGGTACTTGGCCGCACCTCAAGGATGATTTGGACAAGCTGTGGAATTTGCCTCCAAATATACGCTCCAAGAAGTCCGAGGGCGAGTCTCGGATCTTTGTTGACAAGCCGGATGGATCGCTTGAGGAGACCTATGTCAAGTGGTCCCTCAGTCCGATTATGGAGAATCGCAAGTGTGTTGGCATACAACACTCCTTTCTCGAGACTACGTCAATGCGTCTGTGGGAGAGGAGGATGCAAATGCTCATTGATTGTGGCGAAACCTTGGGCACTGCGAGAGACGTCAAGTCTTACTGGACCAAGATCATTGAGGAGCTGGAGAGCTGGAGGCCCAGCTGCGACGTACCTCTCGCCTTTCTATATTCGCTTAAGGAAGATGGCCAATCGGAATCTTCTGGATCTCGTTACAACTGCTCTAAAACCTGTCGATTGGTTGGTGCACTTGGCGTCCCCAAGGGTCACGCGATTGCACCGGATATCCTTGAGCTTCGTGATACCGATGAAGGATTAGCCCCTAGTTTCCGGAAGGCTCTTAAGACACAAATTCCTCTCCTAGTTCAGACAGAGGATGGGAGTTTACCCGAGAGGCTCCTCGCTGGTTTGGAGTGGCGCGGCTTCGGCGATGCGTGTCAGGCAGCGGTGATCTTGTCCCTCCGACCGACTAGAGAGGAAAACACCATGGGGATCCTGTGCCTCGGCCTAAATCCTCGAAGGCCGTACGATGATGATTACAAACAGTTTATCTCACTTCTAAACCAGAAGCTCAGAACCTGTCTTGCATCCACTGTCTTGCTCGAGGAAGAACAGCGGCGTGGTAGAAACGCAGCAACACAGGCTGCATATGACACTGCTATGCTAGAAAAAAAGCTGGCTGAGCAGACGGAGCAAGCCAACAAGTCCATACAGAACTTCCAGGCTGTGGCCGAGTTCATCCCAGTGGGCATGTCGTTCGTGGACAATCAGGGTAATGTCACGTTTGCCAACGACGCTTGGTACCGCCTCACCGGCTACCCCCAGGGACGCATTGATCGGGACGCATTACTGGAGTGCGTCATGCCCGAGGACAAATCCCAGATTCTGCAGGCGTACGATGACCTCAAAAAGATTGACGTGGTTACATTCGAGTTTCGTATACCGAAAGATGGCCGACATGGCAGCCAGGATGCGAGCTCTCCTAGTTCCACGGCGGAGTGTAACGGGCGGGTTGGTCGACACATTCTGGCGTCCGCGAAAGCAGAGCGTGACAAGTCTGGAAGTGTTGTGAGAATGCTGACCTGCCTGACTGACGTGACCCAGCAAAAGGATACGGCGGAGGAGGCAGTACGAAGAGCGCAAGAAGCACAAAATCTCAAACGACTTGCCGAGTTTGCAACAGTTGGAATGTACGATGTCGGTCTGGACGGACGTTTGCTTAGCGCAAACAATTCTTTCTGGGAGCTGAGTGGGCTATCCAAGGTCGAGCCCACGTTGGTCAACATGGTTGACCCTGCAAAAGTCAATGTGGAACCCTGGCAGACGTGTGTCGTGGACGACGATCTGCCTGTGCTCCAGGAATGCTGGGAGAAGCTGAAGACTCTGGGCACGCCTCAAAGTGCCGAAGTCAGGCTCAAGACGACTTGGGCGGTCGAGGACAGGGGCGGAAACATAATTACAGCCGCCCGCTCTGTGCTTGCAACATTTATGCCCGTCAAGAGCACCGAGGGTGTCATCCAATCATTTACGGGCTGTATCAGTGACGTTTCCCTTCAGAGGTGGCAGCTCGAGCAGGAGAAGAAGCGCAAGGAAGAAGCCATCGAGTCCAAGCGACAGCAGGAAAACTTCATCGACATGACATCGCACGAGATGCGCAATCCACTTAGCGCAATTATCCACTGCACTGACGCTATTATTGCGTCTTTGTCCAGGATAGAAGACCTTGACGATGTCTCAATGCCTCCCACACCTTCCAACACCACAGCCAGCAATGAAGGGCAGATGCAACCTCAGACAGAGCAGAGTGAAGAGCAAGAAAGGCAGCAGGAGGGACGAAAGCTGCTAAAGGATGCCATTGACCACGCTGAGACTATTGAGACATGCGCACAGCATCAGAAGCGTATTGTCGATGATATCCTTACCATGTCCAAACTGGACTCGAAACTTTTGGCGGTCACGCCGTGCACGGTGAACCCCATTAACATTGTTACGGATTCGCTCAAGATGTTCGAGGTAGAGGCGCGCCGGGTGGATATTGACCTGACTTCGGTTGTCGATCCCTCGTACACCAACCTGGGCCACGAGTTCCTGGATCTGGACCCCTCGCGAGTTAAACAGGTTTTGATAAATCTCCTCACCAATGCGCTGAAATTTACCAAGACGGGAAAGGTACGCAACGTGACTATATATGTCAAGGGGTCGCACGAGCCGCCCGGACAAGAGATGACGACGGCTCAATTCATTCCGCGATTCAGGCAACTGGCAGACGAGTACGAACAACCCGCGCTGGAGCAGCGGACAGATCCAATATACATCTTATTCGAGGTGAAAGACACTGGTCAGGGGCTCAGCGAGGAGGAGAAGGGGAACTTATTCAATAAGTTTGTCCAGGCTAGCGCGAAGACGCACGTTAAGTATGGGGGTTCGGGACTTGGGCTCTTCATTTCGAGGCGCCTTACGGAGCTGCAAAACGGGGCCATTGGGGTCTCGAGCCAGCAGGGCGTTGGTTCCACGTTTGCATTCTACATCCAGGCATTCGTACCGAGTGACAGCTCACGGCAGGAAGCCGAAGCGACTGCGGCAGCGGCTAGGATAGTGGTGAGCACAAACATTTATGGCGGACCGGGGCTTTCTAGCCAGGCCGGTTCCAAACGCGCGAGCAGGTCGAGGGATGACCAAGGACGGGGAAAGCTCAACCCTGGGGGTAACTTCCGAGTGGACGGGATCTTGATCGTCGAGGACAACCTTATCAACCAGCAGATCACCCGGCGCGGCCTGGTGGGGAGGGGGTACTCGGTCGATGTAGCCAACCACGGTATCGAAGCCCTGGAGAAACTCCAGAGGTCAGTCGGTGCCGCGACGGTAGGGGCCAGTGGGAGCAGCGGCGCCTTCGATGGTCCCGCTGATCATAGCGGGGAACCCACATTGGGGGCCAGCGCGAGCCCGCAGCCGATACCTATCAACCTGGTGCTCATGGATGTTGAGATGCCTGTGCAGGACGGCCTGACGTGCACACGACGCATCAGGGAGCTCGAAGCCAATGGGGATGTGTTCTGCGCATCGGGGGGACGGATACCCATCATCGCGGTGACGGCCAACGCGCGGGCAGAGCAGGTGACTGAGGCGAAGCAGGCTGGATGTGACGACGTCCTGGTGAAGCCGTACAGGATACCGGAGCTGATCGAAAAAATTCAGGTGGTGGTTAGGAGGATCGGAGGATTGAGTCCGAACTCTCCAGGGGGTTGAGATAGGGAGCTGACCTAGCTATCCGAGAAAGACGGCACCTGCATCTTTGGGGTAAAGCGAAGGGAGCCATGCATACGTGGCAGTGTTGACTTGAGTTTTCCTAGGTGCTCGCGGCGTTGGACATGGACGGTGTTTTGGGAGTAATTGGTATTCGGGTCAGCATTATTTTCCCCACGGGTAAGGTTTTGAATGGAGTTGGAGGATACGATGGGTTGGTTTAAACATGTAACTAAGACAAAGGTGGTATGCAGTTGCAACCACGGAATGAAATCTGGCTGGCGGAAGATTGTTGGACGGAGGCCGATCGGGTTGTGGCGTGCAGGGTTTCATGATGGCATGCGCACAAATTTGGCCGACAGGACCTGTAATTTGATAGGAACCTGAAGTATGAGTCCATGACGATATGCCTTAGTTCGTTGGTTTCATCGATCCAGCGAGTTAATGTCGTATGGTGGAACGTGTGAGATACTCACAGACTGGCGACGGGATAGATGACAGCATCGGAGCCGGAGGTGGTGATTCGGAAGGGAAGCGGAACAAAGCCGCCACCAGGTGACCGACCACTGGACCAGGCCGAGCCACGAACAGATTACAGAGCCATATATAAGCGCCCCATAACTATAACCCCACACGGCCAGCGCGGAGACGGCCAGCGCGGAGAATAGCGGACGGAGTTGGAGCACCAGAGCAGAGGAGGGGGAGGGGGGGGGGGGGGGTGGAGGCGCCCTGAATAGCCG
>JAEMHR010000073.1:0-128970 GCA_016490725.1 Amphichorda felina | reverse complement strand
GGGGTTGGTTGATATTAATTTGGTTGTTGCAAGCAGTGGAGAGAGGTGGTAGAGATGCCAATTGCCGAAGAGCTTGGGATATGCAGCTCGGAAGCTCCCCCACATTGGCTTTTGGTGCCTCGAAAGCTGGGGACTTCTTAGTTCTTACGTGGGCTAGGCTGACCTCGGCAGTGGCTGCCCCAGACTTATTTTAGACTTCCAAGTTGTCATGATTCACAAGACTATCCGTACTATTCGTATTGGTTCCATTCTTACAGATCCCCCCGCGCGTGCATCTTGATTGATGGGGCGTCGTACTAGTAGGTACGTATCTCATTACAGCCTCGGCCAACAGCGATAACGACGGGTCAATCATATTATCCGCCAGGAACTAGTACAGCATCTTGGTGCGATTAATGCAACGCCTAGTTGATACGCAGTGCCACAGTGGATTGCACCCGTTTTCTCATCAGTCATCATACGACACATCATACGACACATCGTAGGTCCCCTGCATCGCCTGTGTGCTCACAAACTCGGTGCTTGCAAGCCCTCTCATGAACCTTGCCTCGAGCTCGTCCGCATCCTTGTGCCAATCGCACGCATAATCGCAGTCCGGTGTCGCTGTCTCCCCAAAGTATTTGCAGATGACCGCGTGCCGGCATTGGTCAACGTTCTCGCAGTACAGTGCGAGGGCTTGGAGGCTGCGTAGGCGCGCCTCCATGTTGGCGCTGTCCTTGGAGTCGCTTCTGATCATCCGCGTGTTGCGCTCCAGGTCTTCGCGGCTGTAGTAGAGAAAGCAGTAGCTGGCGTTGCCATCACGCCCTGCACGTCCTGCCTCCTGGTAGTATCCCTCGAATGACTTGGGCAGCCGCCAGTGCACCACGAAGCGGACATTGTCCTTGTCAATCCCCATGCCAAATGCAGTCGTGGCTACAATAATATCATACCCCGGCTCATTGTCTATCCACTTGGACAGCGTCTCTTCCTTGACCTCCTTGGGCAATTTTGCGTGAAAGGGGCGGGCTCCGACGCCTTCGTCACGCAGGGCAGCTGAGAGCGACTCGCACTCGTCGCGCGAGGTTGTATAAATGATGCCGGGCACGTTCTCGGGGCGCTCGCCGATCTGGTCGAGCTCGGCTTTTCGTGCATCCATCCGCCGCCGGCTGTAGACGCTTCGGATCCACCGCAAAAAGTCGGATAGGCGGTTGTCATCTTCATCCTTGGTGTATCTAATTTCTAGGTGAAGGTTGTGTCGTTGAGGGCTCATGAGAAACGTCTTGGTCCTCTCCGACTCGGGATCCAGCCCAAGGATGCTCAAGATGTCTTCCCTGACCTTGAGGTTGGCAGTTGCCGTCAGGCACATGATGGGAGTGTCGGGGAAAGTTTCTCGAAACCATGACAGGCGCTTAAAGTCTTTGCGGAAATCGTGGCCCCATTCTGATATACAATGGGCCTCGTCAATGGCAATCCTAGCCAGCTCCCTTTGCTGATGAACAAGCTTCAGACGATCCCGAAAACGCTGGCCGGAGCACAGCTCGGGGGTGACGTACAAGAGCCGAGTCCGGGGGTGCCCCGTCTCCAGATCTCGCTGGATGTGATCCCTTTCGGGGAGAGTGGTGTTGCTGTTGAGGGAGCGTGCATCGATACCAGCAGCTCTCAGGGCTTGTACTTGGTTGATCTGTCGTATGGTTAGTGGGGAATGAGTGTGAGAACCACACCCTGGAGCCTACCATCAAACTCAGCAGAGGCGAGACAACAACAGTGACTGAGTGGCACACGGTCAGAGGATCTAGCGGGTATACGTACGTGTTGGGATACTCACTGCCGGAATCGATGACAGCCGGTAGCTGGAAGCACAGGCTTTTGCCAAAGGACGTCGCAGCCTGAACATATACATCGTGGCCTTCAAGAGCGGCTTCAATGATTTCGCGCTGGAATGGTCTGTTCAGATCAGCATCATTTTGCAATCGCGTAGTGAGGGTTCACTGACCTGAAGCTCTCCTTGTGGAACTGTCTGCGAAGCGTGAAGCCAATGTCAGTGCAGGAACTTTTCCGTTGCAGAGTTGGTGGCATTTTGGCTCAAGTTCATCGAAATGCCCAACAACGGACGGCTTCGAGCAGTGCTGGCCGCGAATGCATCGTTCCCAAAGACAGCCAAGCCTGTGATTGGACTGTAGGATCACCTGAGACCAGCGCGTCGAGAGATGCACTGGAAGTCTTAGATTGATGGTGTCGTGTGTCGTTCCTGTCCTGGCTTGGAAACTTGGAGCCATTGGTGGAGCCGTGTAAACGTCCTCTTTGGAACCCCAGCACGACGCGCCTGCCATCCCAGAGCTCCGGTAATCGACATTCTCGCACTGTGCATTTCGCGTTTTCCTGCGGGAAAGGGGATCCGGCGGTGGGGATCCGTACCGTGCCAGCAGAGGAACACCTACTGTGGGTCCCCTTTTCTTGGTGGCCTGGGCGCATGCCACTAGCGTTTGAGGGGGGTTGGGCCGCAGAGCGGCAGGAACATCTTGAGGATCCTCTTTTGTCAGGTCTCCATCTCGGTTCCCGCGACTCAGGTCCAACAGTCGTGCCTCGAGCGATTGAGTCTACGACATCCCATACGATTCCTTTTGCCCTTCCGACTTGGCGAAGCTTGTGCCGTCTTGGACGGAGTTTCACTGCACAAGCCCACGCGCCTTGGCTTGGCAGAGCTACCACCAAACAAGCTTCATCAGCCCCGTACCTTGCCGCCCAGTCCGCCCGTACGACTGATCGACTGAACGACTGAACGACTCGACCAATCGCGCAACATCGTCGACTCGCGCTCATCACATCACGGCCGCGTACAAGATTAGATTTCGACCCTTTCCGCGGCACTGCTGCTCTCCGATCACCATGTACGCCCGCGGGCCGTCCTGCCAGTTCTCCTAGCCCGGACCAGCATCACGACTGCACCAGGCGCACATCACTACACCGCGTGGGTGTCCGCCTGAATTTCAACCTCGATCACCGGGAAGAGGCCATCTTCCAGGCTCTCCATACCCGCCTAAATGGTTCATACTTCGACCTTAGTCTACCCGCCATCCCGGCTTCCGACCATGGACCTACCCGATCGCTTACCAACCGCCTCCGCGCCGCCGACGACAAGAAGCAAGTCTGAAAATATCATGTCGGGGCGGCGCCCCGTCCCCAACTCCGCCGCCACTTCCAACGGCCCGACGTCAACTCCCCCTATCCCAACTTTGCGCAAAGCTGCCTCGAGCTCCAATCTGTCTACCTCGAATGGGCTGCCGCCCTCTCAAGTCATCTCCCTGGCGCGAGATGCCATGCGGAATGCGCTAGAAAGCGAGAACCAGGTAGCCGAAGCAGGCGCCGTGGGCGCGAGCCTAAAGCCTGGCGTAACGGTCGACCTGAGTCGGAAAAATATCGAGGTCATCCCGGATGAGGTTGTGGATATTCTCAAAAATGAGCTGGAGCGGTGAGCAAGACTCGGACCACCTTCACTCCGATGAACCTACACCTAGATCTTGGTGCTGACAGATATGTGACGTATCTAGCCTGGCCCTGTCGCACAACCAAATAGCCTCGCTGCCCGCCCGCTTCTCGGAATGCACTTCTCTGCGATATCTCAACATTCGAGCCAACCAGATATCCGAGTTTCCGATGCCTGTGAGTTGGTGAGCCTACATATATTCGAACAGTGTGTCTAATCCAAGAAAAAGCTCTGTGATCTGAAGTCTCTCGAGATCTTGGACCTAGGTCGAAATCAGCTTCAGGTTCTGCCTCCAGACATTGCGAGATTGACCTCATTGAAGGTCCTTTCTGTTCGGAAGAATAATATCCGAGAGCTTCCCCTGTGTCTAGCCGATATGGGATCATTGCAGGTGCTCAAATTCGAGGGCAACCCCCTTGTCTTCCCATCGAAGGATATCATACGACCCCAGGGTTCGAGCCCGCCGAACGAAGCTTCATCGAGAGACACCGAGGTCAATGAAGTGGCAGTGACCGCGCAAATAAAGAAATATTTGAAGCAGGTCAGTCTCACTGGTCGGTTCGAGGCAGAGGCCCAGACCGGATATGAGTCTAGCGAAACGACAGAAACTCCCCGGCCTCCTCTCAAGCGAAGAGTGAGTGGGCGGTTCCCTATCAAGGTCAGTGGGACCGAACTCCCAGAGTTTCGAACCCCGAGCATGGGCCGCGCACCTCCGATTCCCCAGCGATCGCACTACAGAGGACTCTCGCAACAGAGCACGACCGTCAGACGCCCGGGCGTCATGCCACTTACGCTGGGCAATGCCAACGAGCGACATCGCAGCAATTCCGAGACCATTGTGCGCTCAGAACGTGCGGAAAGTCGAAGTCGACGCATGGGAGTCGTCTCGAAAAAGGGTTCCGATTTGGGTACATTGGATGAGGCCGAGGCAAGCAATCGTCTCAGCCATTATCGGGGCTTGAGCCATGGCTCTGCAATGCAAGGCGCCCCCATGGGTCCGCCAGAGCCAGGAACACCTACAGAACAGTATCCTCCGCGGCCTGTCTATGTCCGACGACTGTCCATTCTGCCCGAGCGCCGTCGCGAGTCTCAAGTGTATGACCCCATCATCGAAGCCGCCAAGGGCATACTGTACTCGGTCTTCCAGATCCATCCTATGATTCAGATGCTCATGAGCCTGACTGGATCTGCAAAGAGATCGAGCTTGGAGATTGTATTTTACAACACAAACTCTCACGTCGAGGAGCTTGAGCGAGAACTCCAGAAGCACGACATGGCTCTTGCCAAAGACGACGACCAGTCGTCGCGTGACAATGAAAATGTTCACCGAGCTTGCCAGACCCTGGTGAGCGCGTATGGCCACGTCTGCACGCTTCTTGCCGATAACATTGATACTTTTGTCGATAACGGGGATCCACGATATATTCGCACTCTCCTAATGTTGATCTACAATAGTATCATGGAGCTGCGTGTCACGATGTCATCTGTGACCGCTAGCGATGCTCATCACAGACGGCCGTCTGACGCATCGTCACTTGCTGGAGGGTATACCATTAGGCCTCTGATGAGAGAACATCTAGCCACTCCTCCCACAATACAAAGGACAGGCCGAACGAGAAGTCGCAATGGGACTCTCACGCACAATCCAGTGAATCTCAGGGTGGCAACACACATGCCAGTCTCCGACTCCTTCACAAATGGCGCCGGGCAGTCGGGTATGATGGCCTCGGGGACGCCACGATCAGGGGAATCATTTGCGTCGGTCGTCAGCCGCGATGTTCGATCCGATACCTCGGAGGATGACACATGCTTCGACCGGATCTACCTGTCTCTCCAAAGATCTGTCGATATTGTGCTGCGCACGCTGCCCAATTTCCAAGTCCAATTGACGGGAGGGCTGAGAAACGCGATACAGAAGGGTGCACCGAGCGGTCTGCTTCGAGAGTGGAAGAATCTGATTGCTATGTGCAGCAATACAATCAACCAGACGGAAAGGATGAGGTCCAAATTGTCGATGATCAAGCTCAAGGAGCCCGGGGCCAGGTCACAGAGTTTCTGGAACATGTGCAGCAACTTCATCGCATCGTGGGCCGAGATGGCACAGAAGATTAGGTCAGCCATCAACAACATCCCACTACCACTGGACACAAGGATGCGTTTGAAGCCCATTCAACAGAGCATGAAGCAAACAAGCGCGGCGATCACGCAGTCGCCTTGGAACCACCTCTTCTGTCCCCCCGAACCCGGGGCAAACGGACACCGGTCCAACGGCTCCTATCCCATGTCGCCGACTCAGGTACCCATTACTCCGCAAAGCGCAGCATTGGGACCGGCCATGCAGGCCACGGTGCCGAAGACTCCACAGAACACGTCATTTGCAGCGGCGTTCCAGGGCAACGTCTTTGACAGGGCGGATACTCTGATGGCGAATCCGGGAATATCCATGTCTAGGCCCGGCATGCCACGCAAGGGCCACTCCAACCTCAGCTCCTTCTCATCCATCTCGTCACTGTCGTCAGAGGGTGGGAACGGACCGTCGTCCAACACGAGTCCCAATGCTGGCATGGGACCCGGCAAACCACGAAACAACGGAGGGAGAAGCGCCTTCTAGCCGGAGGCACCGCCCTTGTCTACTTGGATCTGAGCACAGCAGCGCAGGGCGCGATGACCACTCATGTTGTATACCACGAGGCTAGTCCCCCGGCGCTGCTGATGACTCTTGAACAAGGACAAATCAAGATGGGAAGATTATGTCAAGGTATGTGTAACTACTTTTTCTCGCATAGCATGGGCGTTGGAATTCTGGAGTCATTATCGTATTGGTCAACGGATATAAGTTGGTAGTGGGGGTCGAGGCATAGGGAACGGACTTTGGTTAATGGATCAGGTATTCATGATATAAAAGTGGACTCGTTCATGAGCCGAAGATGGTTATGAGGGCGGGTGTTATTGAAAGCATAATATATTTCCATACTATTATCATCTGCTACCTTATGCGTTGGTGGCGTAGTGTGAGCTGCTGGTCTTGGGTAAGGTATTAGGGGTCTCTGCCTGCTCGTTGGGGGTTTCCATGATATGAGCTCAGGTTGTTGTGAATCTGTACGGATATTGCGACAACAGCAGGCCCACCTTTTTTGTGTTACTGGTCCAGGATTTTGCGCTCTCTCCCGCGCGTCAGAAATTACCCGTACAAGACAACAGCATATCATCTCCTCTCAAGTTCATCGCCAATGACTACCCTATATACTGCCTCCCTACTTGTGGCTGATCGATGACCAGCACAAGGGAGCCGCACGGGTCGACCTTCCAGTAGTGCTACCATGTCGCATCCAACCCCTTGCTTGGAGCGAGCTATATGGTTTCACCCATGTTTTTCTGCGAGTCGGGGTTAGCATATGCACCCCACCCACCCTCGGCTTGATCATCTGCACAACATCTCGCGATGGCGAGCAAGCCTGGAGGCAACTTGGCCTCTAGATAACAACTTGCTTTCCCAACTGCTGCTTCTCTTCTTGCATATCTTTTCGCCGGTAGATGAATCCTAATTGAACCTTTGCCTTGAATATACTACTACTACAATCATGTCTTCCACATCCAACTCGGCACGCCCGCCCTCCTCCCCACCGCCATCCATCTGCTCGCCCACAACAACCACCACCAACGCCCACCCCTCGCCTCCCTCCTCCACCTCCAACCACAACCACAACAACAACAACCACCACCACATACACCCGACGCTCCCCTCGGCCGAGACGCAGCGCCACGTGGCCGAGGCGCGCGCCGCCATCGTGGCCTCGATGGGCAACATGGTGGACCGCGAGCTGCAGTCGCGCGCGGCGGTCCTGCACGACAACGCGCGGGCGCTGGACCGCCAGGAGCGCGACGTGGTGGCGGCCACGGAGGCGCTGCGCCGCGAGAGGGAGAGGCTGGGCCGCGAGGCCGACGGCGCGGCCAGGCGCCTCAAGGAGCTGGGCAACGTGCAGAACTGGGCCGAGGTGCTGGAGAGGCAGTTCCTGGTGCTGGAGGAGACGGTGAGGCTGGCGAATGGGGGCAGTGATGATGGCGACGACGACGATGGTGATGGGGGGAGTAGTGGGAGTTGTAGCTGTAGTGATTGTGGGAGGGAGGAGGAGGGCGGTGATGATGATGATGATGACATCGCCAATAAAAGAGGAGGACGGGACGAGGCGGAGGGCCGGGATAAAGAGAATGCTGTCGACATGATGGCCCTGGACACGGATGGGGGCGTCCACACGGCGTGGTCAGACACGAGCCGCAGCTTGAACGAGCCCGAGTCGAGCACAGGGACAGGCATGGCCAAGGGCTCAGAGACAGCCTCTCTATCGACCTCGTCATGAGGGGATGACTGAACGAGCAAACGAGTTAACGACCATCGGATCATGATAATAATTCGGGGTCTTGTATTAGGTACTATTAACCTTCTAAATTTCATTAGTCTTATCCCGCTCATCGCTGTCCCTCGTCGCATTGGGGTATGTGTTGCTCCCCAGCGCTGCACCAATTTTTTTCTCTCCCTCTCTCTCTTTATTTGGCCGTTCCTCCCCCTTCGCATGACGAATCCTGAAAGGCTTCGGCCCATGACATGTCCCCAGGCAGCTTAGAAGATGCCGGGGAGCATGGTGTAGCGCTTCTTCTTGTAGCGATCGCCAAACTCCTTGCGGTAGGCGCGCTCCTTGCCCTTGGCCCAGTCGTACATCTGGACGATGCCCATGGTGATGAAGACGGCGACGGTCCAGTCGCGGCTGGCGACGATGACGCCGACCCAGGACAGGACCTCGAACATGTAGTTGGGGCAGGTGACGAGGCCGAAGCCGTAGCCGACGGGGATCTTGCGCTCGGTGCCGCCGGCGGAGCGCAGGGAGGACAGGTAGCGGTGGACGAGGGCGTTGCCCGTCTCGCCGAACAGGTAGATGGCGGCACCGACGGCGTCGACGACGGGCTGGTCGGCCGAGGCGGCGAGCGAGGTGGGGCTGTAGATGAAGTAGGCGCACAGCAGGCCGGAGATGGCCCAGTAGAAGAAGCTGTTCTTGAAGACGTTGAAGAAGGGCATGGTGTTGGCGGAGAACTTGTGGACGAAGAGGGTCTCGATCTCGCGCTTGAAGAAGTGCAGCTGGATCATGCCAAAGGCGAGCCACTGGGTCGGGGACAGGTCGTAGGGCGAGGGGCTGCCCTTGTAGAGGTAGGGGCGGGCGGCGACGACGGCGGCGTGGATGAGCATGGGGCCGAAGTACTCGATGACGAAGACGGTCCTCCAGCCAATCTGGACGCCTGCGATGGGGTCAGTCTTCTTCTTGCCTTGTGCTAAGCAGCGGTGGTAGCAGAGGAGGCGTACCGAGGTCCTTGACGAGGATCTCGCCGGTAGAGACCACAGCCTCCTCATCGGCGATGCGGGCCTTGCGGTTCTTGAGGGTCTTCTTGGTGGAGGGGTCGAAGAGCCCAATGCGGTTGTGGTCGCTGATGCGGACAGCCTTGGCGATGAGGATCTTGACGCCCTCGACGGTGGTGTCGGGGTCGAGCTCGATGGAGGCGGGCAGGTTCTTAAGGGGTTTCTTGGGCGCTGTGGCAGGTCAGCGGTGCTCCATTGGCGATGGGAAAGATGGAAGAAGGGGGCGTGCATACACCGGTTGGTCAGCTTGAGGGTTTTGAGGGCGGCCATGGCGATTGTGCGGCACCTGGGAGGTGGTGAGGCAGCGAGAGTGAGGGTGGTGGTGGACAGGAAGAAGTCAGAGTCGAAGCAAGTCAAAGTGTTGGGGGAGCTCCAAAATCGAAAGCGAGGACCCTGCGCGACTCTGGCCAATTGGCGCGGTGGTCACCAGGTCGTTGACGAGTCGACAGGCAGTGGAGCAGTGGGACTGGAGACGCTCGACGTTGACCACCAAGAGACGAGCACGAGTCCCCTGAGAGAAGGCAGCATTGGCGGGTGACAAGAGATGCTTCTGCTGCGCGGTCCAACAGGATTACGTATTTAACCCCAACAAGAGTATTCGCACAGATACGGGTGTTTACTACTATGTATTCTGCTGCTCTGTTGGGTTGGAAGTTCCATACAGCCGAGGTCTCTCTGTACTCCAGGACAAGACCCCACTAGTAGCTCAGGCACATGCACTCAGGTACCTGACTACAGGAGTGTTGGTGACGACTCAGGACCGAATTCGTAGCAACCAGACGGCAGCAATATCCTCCACGGTAGTAAATATCAATAATGCCATTCGTATCAATCAATATTACTCTGCTGCCTCGAAGGCGGTCGAGGCACCCCCAGGCGACCCCTCGTGATGATTGGCTAGCTATAGGTACCTACCTTGGTGCTTGCAAGCGCTGGCAGACCAAGTACACAGCCTACGGAGTATATACATTGTATAAATATGCACATCCTCGTGATAAAACTCCCCCAGTTAAACCCATGGGTCCTCCGCCTCCTCTCTACTTGCGAGGAGGGTCTCATTCTTGACCGGGAGAGTACCGAAGCTACTGCCGTATAAGGCGGCGCTCGGGGTCGATCCACGTGGTCGGCCCCCCGGTGCTCCGGAGGCGGATCTGCCAGGGGTATCACTTATACCAGCTCCGTGTAAGCCACGCTCGCATGCCTCCCAAGTCTTCCGCCTCTATTGGTATAATCGCCCCAACAGCTGCCTGCCAGGTGCCAGAGCAAACAGCCCTTCTATTCACTGATCCATTATCGCTTGAAGAGTTTTTTTCCTCGCGTCGTGCCGTGACTCTAAGATGTTGCCTTTCACACCTCACGATACCACGACTCCACGAGTCCACGATACCCTCACTGCCCACAACTCCGCCGCGGCCACCTGGTCGCCACCTGCCAGACGTTTTCTGTACGGCAGGACCATTCGTACAATTGCGCAGTGTAATGACCTCTGCAGATTTATTCCTGCTCGCTAAGCCTAAGATCGAAATGCTGACTGACCTCCTCATCCCATCTCCAGCCGTCCGCTTGACCGACTCTCTCGCTTGACCCGGCCCACCCGCAGGGGGCCTTTTTGCTATATTCAGGCAGGAGCACAATACAACTTGCAAGCATGGTTTCTGAACAATCTGAACCATCCGAACAAATGATCGCTGATTCACAGCCTCCACTCCCGCTAACTGACCCTTCAAATGGAGCATCATCTTCACCTTCGCAGGCGAGCCACCAAGTTCCACCACAGGAACATCTCCAGGAACATCTCCAGGAACATCTCCAGACTACGGCCTCAGCCTCATCGAGCCCCCTGCTGGGCCAGTTAATGGCCCATTTGCTGAGCCCTTCGCCCTCTCCGAGCCCGCCGTCATCGTCGAGCCGCTCGTGCTCCCCCGACACCGCCATGAAGGAGGTGAAATCACCCACGATGAACCCCTGTGCCGCCAGCTTTACCCCCAAGCCGACCTACGCCAAGAAACTCAAGGTGTCGCTGCCCCGGCCGGCCGCTGACGACAGACAAAACCCGGAAGTGCCCCGTCCCGATGTGGACCAGCATGCCCCAAGCCCTCCCAGGGGCCCATATGGGCTCCCCAGACCTAGAGCTGGCTACAGCGTGGACCATCGCCCCGGATCGGTGGCCGGTTCAGACGAGGATGGGGAGCCAGGTGAAGAGGCTGGAGGCCCTCCTGATGTAAGATCGCAGAACCCAACCATACGAGTTTCGAACGGGTATGGCAGGTCCTCGGGTGAGATGGCCCCCGGCCCGCATCTTGAGTATTTGTACGAGGGAGAAGACCACAGGTACGGCGAAGAAGGCAGCTCTCTCTCTCTCTCTCTGAACCTTCGTAACTTACCATTGACTTAGACCGCCTGGTGCTCAAGGCGAATTTGGCCCTCCTGAACACGGCGTCCATGGCATGTATCAATACCCGCATCAATTTCTCCCAAATCCCTTCGTAAACCCCCATCTCATCCACTTTGCAGCCAACGGCGGATTTATACAGAACCCTCTTCATCCCGCCTACCAGTGGCCCCCGCAAGTGGCATACGGGATGCACTACCAAGATCCCAGGACGCTCGAACATGGAAGCCGACCTGGAAGCTCCCACGACATGCCTGACCTGTTTCGTCCTTATCCCCCGTATCCCGCGATGACGACCATGCCGATGCCCCCTCATGTGGCAAACCAACTCAACGTTCCGAGCTTCATGCCGCCGCGGCCAGCGGCATATCAGGGTCCCTACGCCCATGGGGCATACCCGAACGCCTGCACACCGTTTGAAGCGCCACATGGGCCACCATTTGTGTCGCCGTTTGGATCGCCATATCCACCGCCAGCCCTGGCAATGCCCAGTGTGCCAACGGGACCCACGGCAGATCGACTGGGCTACTCGCGGCCTTGTTCACGACGAATGACCCGGCGTGAAGGGGGCATCAGGGCAGATAGATGGC
The DNA here is from genome assembly GCA_016490725.1 of Amphichorda felina. Taxonomy (NCBI): domain Eukaryota; kingdom Fungi; phylum Ascomycota; class Sordariomycetes; order Hypocreales; family Bionectriaceae; genus Amphichorda; species Amphichorda felina. Next base: position 117,118 of record JAEMHR010000073.1, on the reverse strand, counting down.
ACTCGAGAGAGAACAGTAACGCCAGACCACGCCATTTGGTGGGCCATTCGCGGAACAGATCTGTGTCCAGCACGGGTACGACCCCTGACGTTCGCTCTGATCAACTGCCAGAACCTGATGAACCAGCAGACGAACGCTTTCGCGGTCCATCCGGGATCCCCCAGCGGGGCAGGCCGAGGTACCGAATCGTGGGCACGACTGCTACCAGCAACGGGCAAAGAACCCAGAATGACGAGTGCGGAGGTGCGCCCGATGCTATCCATGGGGCTAGATCGAGGTCCGACGACTCAGCTCTAACATCCGTGTCGGCAGAAAACACCAGCGAGGATGACCAGAATGTCGTCTCCGTGAAACGGCAACATCCACACGATAGCCAGGACACCGCACCAAAGCGCCAGTCGACCGCACCCGCCCACGGCCTGGGCAGACCATCCGGGTCGGACAACGAGCCCCCGCCAAACGCCCCCACGGGGCCCGCGTCGCAGCGCCGACATGCCAACACCACCGCCCAGGGCCACTCGCAGGCATCGTCATCACCGCACGGGCACAAATCCCCCGAGCCGCCGTCCGGGTCCTGGTCCCAGTCCAAGAGATGGGTCAGCCAGGAGGCCAAGGAGCGCGCGGCGTTCCAGAAGCTCGTGCAATCGCTGCGCCACATGGGCGCCGACAAGTCGCCCTTTGTGCCGCAGACGCCCGCCGCGCTGGCGGCGTTCCGCGTCCAGCAGGCCGAGCGCAGCTCGAGGAAGCTCAGCAGGTATCTCCGCAGGAAGGTCGAGCAGCTGAAGCGGCGCAAGATGGAGGAGACGGCGGCTGGGGGGGAGGGTCAGGGGAGCGGCGGCGGCGGAACGCGACGACGCAAGCCGGAGCTGTTTGGCGGGAAGACGCCACGGGATAGATTCTCCATCGTGTTTGCTGCCGACAGTTGCTTCAACGATATCACACCTGCTCGCAGGGCTGCGCTGCTAGCCGAATGGCCGTCGCTGGCGGAGCTGAAGGAGGAGGGAGACAAGCGGGCAGCTCGATATGGACGGTACTTACCCCTGCCCCGTGTGAATATGCTGTTGCTGGAGAGCAGAGTTATCCGGCGAGACGATGGCGGGGAGTTCATAGCTGACGAATCTATCAGTGGGGAGAGCAAAACAGTCAAGCACGTTTGTCGCTTTATACGACCCGTCTCGGAGGAGCTTGAGCCAGAGCTTGGCACGGAGCCAGAGCTCCAAATGCAGGAGCTTCATGAGCCATTGCAGGACTTGCTGAACGGAATCGACGGGGTGGATTCAGATTCAGAGTGAAATGTACGAGAAGGAACACCGGATTAGGAGGGAGTTGGTGCGAGCATAGCGTGGACTGCGAGGAGGGAGAGGAAGAGAGTGTGTGTGAGTACGACGAGTTATTAGGGACAATCAAAGGCCAATCAATCATGGATGATTCGTGAGAGCCACCGCAGGTTTCCCTGGAACCTAGCAAGTACCTTGGGATGAACAATTCACCACACTGACCTGGTAGGCATCTCCAGAGCAATCCAGGTCGCGTGAAGTAGATTCTATGCTATAGTTGAGGTCATGGAAAAAGCATATCCTCCTGTGCCTTAACCAACATTTCGCACAATGATACATGTGCGTCTAGCCACTCATACACTGTAATATGCAGTACTACTCAAGTAACCGTACACAGGATAGCACGTGATCAAAACGGCACAAACTCCGAGTCCACCGCCTCGTTGTGGCACTTCTGTACCTTCGTCAACAGTCGGTCTCAATCAAATCAAAAGACCTCCCAGGTTCAATTGTTATAATGCGGCCAAAAATTGATCTCGACCCCTTCAAAGAGGAGATTTCGAATCAATTCGAGGCTGGAGTATCTTATTCTGAAATTCTCACATCCCTTAATACGTCTCGTGAGGCCCAAGGACTATCAGGCATAAGCGACCGTACCCTTCGCAAGCAGCTTCTTACCTGGGGGCTTAGACGCCATCAACACCAAGAACTCAACTATGAGATGTACGAGTTGGTTAGCGACCTCTACTCCAGTGGCACACAGATACCTGGTATCTTGTTCGCAGTCAATTCGCGCCTTCCAGCCCCGATCAGTAGGGGTACATTACAGTCACATCTCACAGCTTGGGGCTTCAATACCCGTTCCCGCCAGCTTGATTTCTCCGACGACTTGGTTAAACGGGTGCATGAGCTTTTCTTTACCGATGGCTTCTCGAATTCCTCGATTCTCAGTCAACTACACAGTGAGGGCTACGACGATATAAATCTTGCAGCCTTACGGACTCTAAGGCGGAGGCATGGCATAAAGCGGCAGCCACAGCTCTTTTACACCAACCCATCGACTTCCTAGAGCGTGACCTTGAGAGGACGGATAGGGCGGTACATACTAGTAAACAAGAACATATGGCCAAAACGGCAGAAGCTCGAGCGCGACCACGTGAATTTAATAGCATGCAGCCGTATATAAATGATCCAGATCACCACCAAGTCAACCAGTAAGCCACGGGCTTGAGCCCCTAGGCCTGCCTGCCTTTATTACCTTTGATTGCAACGGCTGCCGTCGCTATCAAATTCTTCAAATACAAACCCCGCAGGCAGCTGTGTAATCTTTAAACGTATTGGTTTAGTGTTCAGTAGGATGGTCTATTCAACATGTATTAGTATAATAAACTGGGGTTTCTGCCGCTTTGGTCATCCTTCTTTGTATCACCGACGCACTGTATCCGTATCCGTAGTACTCGTCGTTGTTGGATCCCGTTCCATGCCCCACCCTGTCACCAAGCCCAAGCCAGGAGGCGCGACCTGCAGCACGTGACAAGAGCGGAAAAACTCGACCCGCATGACCGGAAGCCCTGAGGGTACGTACTCCGGGCTAGCGAAACCCGCAGCCCACAACCATAATTTTCGTACCAATTCGACCTCCACCTTCGTTCCGCCAAAAAGTTCACTCCTCCCACATCCGACAATTCGATTGCCCTGGTGAGCAGCACATTCATCAGGTAAGTAACCAAGCGAGAAGCATCGTTGCCATTCGATTTCTTTCATCGGATTCCTCAATTCCCAAGCAACCGCAATCCACACTCCTGTCCCGACGCGAGCACCGCGAGGGCGCCTCCCATCACAACCTCCCTCAACAAGATCTCAGGGATCCTGTGCTAACCTCTTGCGCTCGGGCAACACGCAGAACTCGCAATCATGGGTATCTCTCGTGACTCCCGCCACAAGCGCTCCGCTTCCGGCGCCAAGCGCTCCTACTACCGTGCGTAATACCTCGAAAGCCCGTATGGGATCTCCAAATCTTGAGAGGGACCATGCGTTCTGACCTCTGTCAACAGGGAAGAAGCGCGCTTTCGAAGCCGGTCGCCAGGGTGCCAACACCCGCATTGGCCCCAAGCGCATCCACACCGTCCGCACCCGCGGCGGCAACCACAAGTACCGCGCCCTGCGTCTCGACTCCGGTAACTTCGCCTGGGGTTCCGAGGGCTGCACCCGCAAGACCCGCATCATCGGCGTCGCCTACCACCCGTCCAACAACGAGCTCGTCCGCACCAACACCCTGACCAAGTCCGCCGTCGTCCAGATCGACGCCGCCCCCTTCCGCCAATGGTACGAGGCCCACTACGGCCAGGCCATCGGCCGCAGACGCCAGCGCGCCCAGGCCGCCAAGGAGGGCAAGGAGACCGAGGAGGAGCAGAAGAGCAAGTCTGTTGAGAAGAAGCAGGCCGCCCGCTTCGCCAAGCAGGGCAAGGTCGAGAGCGCCGTCGAGAAGCAGTTCGAGGCCGGCCGCCTGTTCGCCGTCGTCTCCAGCCGCCCCGGCCAGTCCGGCCGCTGCGACGGTTACATCCTGGAGGGTGAGGAGCTCGCCTTCTACCAGCGCAAGCTCCACAAGTAGAGTGGCTGCTTTTGTGCGCGGTGATGGCTGGTCCCTTCGGTATTGGTGTTCAAGGATTTCTCGATTGGTTTGGCATTTTGAGCCATAAAGAACTTGACGAAAGCATCGGAACGGATCCATAGGGAAATCAAAATTTTACTCGCAATGAAGGCTTTCCCATATTTGTCCCATGACCAAGCTGTATCTCTGTTTGAATATCATGCATGATACCCGCTCTCTAGAGTTGGTAGGATACGGACCATATCCCATATTTCCATATCTAAAATGCACTCTAGCAGGTAGACTCATCACACTAAAGTAAGTGAGTGGCCCTAAGTAACAAGCAGAGGCCAGCAGTGAAGGTTCAGATTTCCTAACAGGTCCTTCCTTGCTGGTTCGCTACCACTACTACTTACTACCTTCAACCATGGTGTGGAGTGCCCAAAACCACCATTTTGAACCCAGAGAGCTATGTACCCAACAACACCGCTCGCTTGAACTTGAAGCAGTGCCTAATTGAACAGTTCTTTTTTGTGCTCATTCCGTGACGTCTCTGTAATCTCAAATCGTACAGCCATAAGTCTTCTGCACACGTTCCTATACCAAATCCCTATTCCACCACCACCAAACAACGTGCTGTGTCTCGTCAAGATTTGAACAGAGCATGAAGTTTCAGTGTTGATGTTTCTATATACATGAATGGGTTAAGGTCTCACCCCGAGGATCATAGGTAGCCAAGAGGAGTCGGGTGAGCTAAGCAAACTGTCGCTTTAGGTCAGACCACTTGCGGTTGAGAGTCTCATGTTGCGAATTGATCTGGAACAAGGTCAGTCTCATGTCTTTGCAATATCAGGTGGGGAAGGCAACGGGATAAATGGAATGGGGGGCCACATCGGGGATATCTCACCTCGGCGTAGCGCATCTTGGTCTGCACGAGTTGCTCCTCTAAGTCTTGCAGGGTCTTCTCCAGGTCCTGATTCTCTTCGTGGACCTTTTGGTTGCGTTTCATCAAGTCGTCCCGCTCGAGATTCCACTTCTCCTCTATTTCTTGGGGCTGCTTCTCGATCACCACCTTCAGCTCGCGAACTTGTCCCTTGAGACTCTCATTCTCGTCCTTGATCTCCTGGTTCTCGACCTTGGTATGGACGAGCTCCGTGGCAAGGGCGGCTTGCTCGCGGTCGCAGACCTCGACCCTCTCCTCCAGCCGTCGCACCTTGATGGCCAGGTGCTGATTAGTAGCCCTTAGTTCAAATAGTTCCGTCTCGCGTTGCTTTTCGGATTTTGTCTTCTCCTCCCATTCGGCGGCATAGGCTTTCAGGGTCTCCGGGGAGATCTTCACCTCGCAGGCATCCCGGATCAGCTGGTCGGCCCTGTATACCTCTTTTTCCATGCTGGAACTGGAGGACCCAAAGAAGCCACTCTCTAGAATGCTCCCTTGGCTGGGGTCTTTGTCGATATAGACATCAAAGAGCTTGTCCTTGAGATACACAGACAGTTGCTGCATATCAGAAAGCCCCAGGAGAGTGGTGGCGTTCTTCTGCATCAACGCAATTCCAAAGCGGAGAATGGCGGGGAGGCCCTCAGACAGGATAAGATCGTATATGCGAAGCACCAGTTGAAGGGGAAACCGATACGCGAAAAGCGTGAGAAACCATTGCGTGGCGTAGAGATGCGGAGAAATTCCTCGGCGGTGGAGGTGACAGTACAGAGCCGGCTCGAAATCTTCTAACAAACGCTCAAATTGGTACAAGTGCATGTGCAACCCTGGCATGTCCTGGATAAAGAGGTCACGCAAGCCATAGTGATTCATCAAACGCGCGAGCAAGCAAAACGCTTCCTGCTCCGGCATCTAGAAAACGAGGTCAGCATCCTCACCGAGACACTCCATGCTTCGAGACTCACATTGAACAGTAATGGCATGACGAGGAAATTCATGCCCTGTGCATACCCGACACCCTCATCGTAGAGAGCGTAGGCCTTGCAGACATTGAATAGACCATCTTGGAGTCCAGCTGCAGCTGCGTACTTGGAGAAGCTCGTTCGAGCACCGAGATCCCGTCGAATGGTTTTCTCCAGCTTTTGCAGTGCGGCGGCATCCTCCTTCTCCTTTTTCTTTCGTTCGGCCGCGGAGGCGGCTTGCATCTTCATAGCAGCCTCCACGCTCTTTTCATTTTGCGGGGATGTCTGGCTATTGCTTGCGGAGTGCTCAGAGTGAACTGACGACGATGACGAGTTTACAGCATCGCCGCTGTAGACGCTGAGGTTGCCGTTGCTAGCAGAGCTAGTTGTACTGTTGCTGTTTCTCGCCTTGTCCTTCTCTGTACCTCGCGCAGCTAAACTTTTGTACGCTAGCTCCAGGTCGTCGTTCTTGCTTTGTGCCAAAACCTGCCAGATAACTCCTCGGATGGCGCTTGGAATACCAGTAGCAATGGCTCTGTTGAGCTCCTCAGGGCTCGTGCGGGCCACAGCCGCTGGGCCTTCGTACACCACAGACTGCCAGAGGTCCCAATCGACCTCGGTCTCCGGCATGCCTGATGGACCAGCATTCACTCCCGACACCGTTCCAGGAGCCAGGCTCTCGTCCGGTTGCGGTACAGTCGAGGGAGGAGGTACTTCTCCCACCAAGGATTCTTCCTTAGCCTTTGCGCCATCTCCCTCGCCTTGAGACTCCTCGCCGGGTGGCGATGTGATGCCAGCTTCCTCGCGCATGCGTAATAGCTTGAACCTGTCTTTCAGAGTATTCCTCATGGCTCCACCCGCTCCGCGCTCGTCTCCATCCGTCTCTTCTTCGAGTCTGCTCAACATCATCTCCGGATTACTTGTCAATGTTGCAACGGAGCTCGCTGTATTTCTACGCGGTGACGGTTGCGTTGCGGGTACTTCCTTTTCCTTACTAAAGGAGTTTCGAGAAAGCCACGAGAAGGGACCTGTAAGTTTCCGAGCCGGGGCGGGGGTAGCCGTTGATGACGTCGTGGGAGGAGGTGGCGGCGGCGGCGCGGCGGCGGAAGCGGGAGGGAATGGGCTTCGAGACGGGGATTCAGCAGAAGGTGACCATGGCATCGACGGCAGGGCGCTGGTTATGCTGCTCAGAGATATTGTCTTGCTCGGCGGTTCCTTTTCCACAGGGCTCTTAGGGTCTTGAAGGGCGTCAGTTGATTGGAACACGTTCAACTTGTTCATGCAGGTTGGCGGGGGACTAAGGTACCTTCGGTTGGCGGAGCTTCGTCGTCTAAATTAACGTTGTCAAGATTGGAGGTGCTCGAAATTCCCCTGGAATGAGACGAAGATTTGCGCAGAGTCTTTGGCTTGTCCTCGTGTTCGGTTGCGTCGTCGTTTCCGTCCTTGAAGTCACCAGCGTCGTCAGTCTCTACCGGCGTCGCCCCTTTACGATCGTCTACTTTCTGCTGGACACTGTCGTCGTCGCTAGCAGACTCTCCAGATGGAACGGGGTTCGACGCGGAGACGGATCTTTTGGTGAGAGATCGGACGGAGCTATCGACGGCATCTTCGAACGTGTCGTTTTCGGCAGCCTGTTTAATTAGCACCCTGCGCTATCCAATCCATTGTGCAGCACGCCGTGCGACGGCGCACCACACTGTAAGGCACAAACAATAGGTGGATTTGACGTACCGTGTCCCGACCAGAGTCAGAGGCCGACAGGGACCTCCGTTTGCCCTGAGGGCTCGAGGAGACCACTTCGTCCTGCTGGGACATGTTGGATTTGGTGGATTGCACGTGCCAAGCGCAGTGGCTTGAGAAGGCTTTAGGAGACTGGCTCCTCAATTGGCAGCCATCCACTTAACACTGGGAAAAGAGTTCAGGGTTGGTGAAGTGTGAGTTGGGGATGGTGAGCAGTAGTCGTCGGGTCCAGGAAATCGAGGAATCCGGCAAGATAACGAGAGACAGGGTTGGTAGGGGGGGTCAGGTTCGTAGCGGATGCGGATGCGAATGCAGGTTGAATGTCAAGGTGGTTGGTTGGTCAAGGGAGTCCCGCCGTGGTTCACTGGTTGTTCGCAACAGCCAGAAACAAGGCCGTTTCAGAACGGGCCTGGAGGCAGCACCTGATTGATTCACCAAAACAGCGCTTGACTTCGAGGTGAGGGCAGTGGCGCTGGTTGTCAACTGCTGCCCTTCTTCACAACTCAAAACGGACGTCCCGATCCTGGTGGTCGGGTGCAAGCACACGGTGAGATTTTCCGGTTCCAGGGGGCAGGTCCTGTCTCAGCCCCTGAATTAGGGTGGCTCCCAGCGGCCCTGCCTCTGACAACACCGAGATCCACCGTCTGGGACTCTTGAGGTGGGTTGGATGGATGAGGTTCATTTGCAAGAGCTCCCGAGCTTTGCCCTTTGGTGCTATAGCACTTTCGGCAATCTCAGCCATCTTAGTCTGGGGGTACAAAGTACCTACTCGTATTAACTTATAAACAATTTGTAAGTAAGGCACTACTAGTAGTGTACTTAGTACTACTAGTAGTTACAGTCCGTACTCCGTGCTCTGATGGCTGTCTTCATACAAGTACCTATCTCGCGCCGGAGCTTGTTGCGCCCTGGAGCTGTCCTCCACCAACTACGTAATCAGTACTCCGCAGCAAACACATCAATACATGTGTATATCTGTACCGCTTCTCGAATAATGTTTGTACATGCAACCCCCGTCGAGGTGGATCAGAAGGGACCAAGAAGCCGCTCCGAGTCTGGACTCGGCTTTTCTTCAGAGGAAACACGATGCAATGTGTGTTGCGCTGCGTGTGCCGTGTTTGATGCCCCGAAACCTGTCAATCAGCTTAGAGCTGCCCCGTAGTGATGGACATAAGGGACTCGACGTCGGATGCTTCAAACTTAGGTTCAAGCCGCTGATAAAAATATCCTCGAGTGCGTAAACGAGTAGATCTTTAAAGAATACTAATGCCTAGTAGTCGCTCAGTAGCAGTGCCTAAGACTCTAGTGGCACTAGTAGTATTCGTACGGAGTAGATCCTGTGTGTTAGAACACCTAAAGTATAGATTCAAGTGCCCCTACGGATAGTTGTGTCGTGCTTCGTACGTAAACATGGTAAAGCTCTGGTAGCCAAGGTACGTGGCACAACTCAAAAAGATTGCATAGCTACTTCTGTTGAGCAAACCCTGGACGCTGATGGCGCAAGTACTCGTATAATTGCCGCCGAGGAAGGAAGAATAAAAAAAATAGGGGACTTATTCCGTCCGCCTTAATTGCGACCGGCTGGCATCTATTACCTCTTATAGTGCCTGGGCCCTGAGGAGCCCGTCACGACTCACAACTCCGGTCCCGTCCTTGTCGTTGAGGGGCAGTTGTTTGGTGCTGATAAAAAGCTCCGACCGCCTACTAGGAGGTAGGCAGTGGCAGGCACCAGGTGGCAGGCAGGTGGCGGGGGAGGCGGGGGCACCCTTCCAGGTCGAAACCTAACCTGGAAGGTTCCAGGTTCCTGTCAGGCTGCCAGTAATGCCAGCAGGAGCGACAGATGTGATAAGTGGGATGAAAGTGAGCGCTGGGGGGATGAGCAGGTGAGGCCAGTGGAGTGGCCACCTCTAGGCCCAAGCCTCAGTCAGTCGGGCTTCCAGAAGTCCAGGCTGCCCACTGTGCCCAGCAGCCATATGGCGGGCACCTGGAAGAGACTTGCAAAGTTGCAAGTTGAGGCTGCAGCGCACGGGCCAGTTACTGCTTAGTGGGACAAGCACACACCTCTATTACGCAAAGGCCCACCCACCCGCTTGTCAACCTGACGATTTCAACATGCACCGCAGTGCCGAAGCGCTTGTCCCGTCTTCTTTTCAAACCCTCAACCCAACAACTTTTTTGCGTACTTTATCCACGTCTGTGACTTTCTCTTCTACTGCAACACCGTCTCTTCTTATTTGAGACTGGCTAGTAGCCTGGCCGTAATTCTACCGTCCCCATCGAAACATCCAAAGACCGAAAGACCTGCTCCGTCCCACGCTGGGCCTGTTGATCCAAGGGCGACCTGCACACGCCTTCGGACTGCTGACCCAAGCTCGCCCGGAGCTCTTTTCATCCCCGCAGAACCATTCATCCAGCCGCGCGGCCGTCTCTCGACGATTCTCTGCTGCAAGACTCGCCTCTCACCCCCGCGAGCGAGCTGCTGTCACAGGGCTGCTGACGAACGGAGCGCCTCGCCGCCATCGGATCGCCACTTTTTTCCAACAACCACTGTGGTTACGACCTCACCCAGCGCCAGGCCCCGCCGTCACGACTCACCTCTGCAATAAACTCTCGTTCTGGAAACGCGGAGCTGTCCAGCCCTGGACACTCCACCCCTTCGTGAGCAACATTGTCGCCCCGGCGGATAGCTCGATAGCAGTGGAGGGGGAGCTTGCATCTGATCTTGCGGCGTTGCCGCCCCGGCTGCCAATATGGGCAAGATCACCAAGACGATGCAGGCGAAGCATAAGGAGGCTTTGGTGAGTGAACCCCCACTTATGTCTCCAAATCCCTTCTAACCTCGTTGGCACAGTCCCCTTGGCTCAAGGGCTACGTAGAGTCCGCCTGCACGACTGCCCTGCCCCTCTTACCCGACCACCTTGCCGAGTTTCCGTCGCGATGGCCTTTTGGCCGAGGAGATCTGTACCACTGGATACCTCTTTTGAATCGCTTCGACGCCATTCTGGAGAAATTCTGCGCAGTATATGCTCTTGACAAAGGCCCTCAAGGCCGTGACTTTGGTCGTGAGCTTCTCTTGGACCACAGCGGGGACTCCCAGCTCGGTGGAGAAAGCGACTGGCGTGAGAAGTTGCCAGCGGATTTCCAGATTCATCCCGAAGGTGATAGGCTTCTGATCGAGGCGGTGCTTAGGTTCACCAACATGCTCTTGGAGCACTGTGGAAATAGAAGCATATATGCCAGCAGTGGCCACCTCAACGATTTGCTCAACTCCACCTCCTGGACCGTACTCATCGCCACCTTGGAAGTGAGCTCGGAGCTTGCGCAGAGATACCAAGCCTCAGTCAGACGCTTAGGTAGTGCATCCCGCCAGCTTAGCCCCAGCCTCCTTGCGAACCACTACAACATTGACCTTGAGCGCGTCCAGCAACTGGCCTCTCCATTCGTCAAGACGCCCATTGTTGGGCTAGGTGAACCTATTCCGTCCACGACCCCGGCGTCTTCGTCGAAAGGCAAGGACAAACCACAGCATGGCGGCGCCAAGGGCGCCTCGGTTCTTCATGCGAATGACCTCGTCTCCATTGCCTTCTCTGATAACTCTCGCTGGGTAGGCTGGGGAGATGTCAAGGTCACGTACTATCCAGAAGAACATGTGACCGATCACACTTCCCGAGCAGACACCGGGCGGCCTTCACAACCGTCCACGCCCACTCCCTTGCGTCGTAGCCACACTGTGAGCGCGCAGAGCCAAACAACGCCAAGACCCCGCCATACCAACATCGGCGAGGACTCATCTCCACTCGGTCCTAAGACCCCGGGGCTTGGAGAGGAGCATACTTCATCTGGGCATAAATCGTTTGAGCTTCCACAGTCAGTTGTTGCCACGACCTCCATCCAGGATCTCGTCTCGAGATGCCCTGCAGACATGCCCCCCTCATCAAAGTACGAGGCGTTCAACCGTGTGAGGGTTGCCAAAGCCCTGGTGGGCTCCAAGGAGACCCGCCAAAACGCTTTGGCGGTGCGCCTGCTAGCTATCACCAACCTGGCGTACATCCACAACGAAGTAAACTTCGTCGAAAAGGTTCTTCGACAGGATGTTGATGAAACACGCCGGTTCCAGCTTGTGTACCAGCTCGCGGAGCTTATCCGCCCGTCCACCGACGGCATGACAGAGGTGCCTACCTGGTTACAAACCATAGCTCTAACTCTTCTCGAAGCCGTGGCAAATTTCCACGCCAGGTGTCAAGACGTGCTTTCAGCGCTGAATGCTAACGTCAGTCATGGTGTCCTTCTATATGTCATTCGAAAGGCAGTGGCAGGCATGAAGGTAGAGGGTGATACCGAAGAGGGGGACAAGGTCACCATCGAGGACGAGTGGCGCGACAGCCTCTTCTCGCTGACTCTTTATCTCTCCATGCACACGCGGGCTGGGCCTGAGATGGTATCAGCTGGTCTCATGGAAGTTTTGGTGGACATGCTCAAGATTCGCACCAAGACTGCCCAGCGCCGCCACTCCATGGTTGTCGGCTTCCTGGACGGGCTCATCTGGACCTACCATAACGCTTTCACGGCCTTCTTCAATGCCAACGGGCTGGACTCCATTGCCGATCTCGTTGTGGACACAGTTCGAAGAGCCCAGGACCTGATGAACGCCGGTCTCGGGACGACGGCGGACTACCGGTCCAGCGCTGTTGACTACAAAATTCCCTATTACCAGCAACAGACTCTTCGATGGCTGCTGAAATTTATTCATCATATCATGGCTAACGCCTATACTTACGGTGCCAACACCGACAGACTTTTGCGCAACTTGGCAGACAAGTCTGACCTGCTAGCTAGTCTGCGGGAAGTCATGGCCGACAAGCAGAGCTTTGGCTCGGTAGACTGGACTAACAGCGTCACAATTCTGAGCGATTTCATCAATAACGACCCTACCAGCTTCACCGTCATTATGGAGTCTGGAATGATCAAGACATATTTGGAGACCATCACCGGGCATCCCGTAGATACCGAGGCCATGGGGGGCCACAGGGAGCACGAGAACGACGATGAAGAGGCGGACTCTCCAGGTTCTTCAGCCATCATGGCGGATATTGATGACGATGACCGCCCTCACCCTCCACCCGAGGAGGATCTTCAACAGTCTAACCGCGGACCACTGGCAACTGGAATTTTATCATCCTCGGAAGCCATCAATGTCGTCCCTCAAGTCCTTAATTCAATTTCGCTGAACAACGCCGGGATGAAATTGGTGGTCTCTTCTCGCGCCTTTGACCGGTTCCTCGAGATTTTCGAAAGTCCTGAACACGTAAAGTGTATGGAGCTCGATAGTGATCTTGCCGGCCACGTGGGAGGCAGCTTTGACGAGCTAGCCCGCCACCATCCTGCTCTCAGGACTGCGATTTCTAATTCCGTCATTGATATGGTTGCCCGCGTTCGATACCTCGGCATCGAGAAGTCGCGCTCTGCAGGGTGGGGTGTGAAGCTCTTTGTGACAGACAAAGAGGGAAAGTCGGTTCCCGTCTTGCCCGACGGAAGTTATGGCGAAGCAACTGAGCCATCCGAAAACCCCAGCGCGGGAGCGACTGCAGAGGATGCTGATGTTGATATGACCGGGGTAGCACAACTCCAGAATGTTGACCCCCTCAAGCTCGACGAGGCGAAAAGGGACTCGCCTGACAACTCATTCACCCCCTATATTTTTACCATGTCGACCTTCCTCTCGGCGTACATGTCTAACAACGTCCTCAAGGAAAGCTTCGTCAAAAAGGGTGGTATGGAGATTCTGCTCGATATATGCGAATCTCCCAGCCTCGCAGCCAATTTTGGAGATTCACTGGCCTCTAGGGTTCTGGGCCAAGTCATTGCAACCTTGGTGGAATTTTCCCCCGTTCGTGGATTACCCTCGCTTTTGAACCGTGCGCAGACTGCCATCGATATCCTCCAGCCCATTGCTGCGAAGTCGGAGCCGCTGCCACCCTACTTTGCTCCGTTCTTGGCGTCTGATCTGTCTGTTGCTGATGCTGATGAGGAGGCGTCGCGCGTCATAGCAAGCGGGACGAACATGATGAAGGCACTCCTCAACTCGCAGACCCTTATTAAAATCCTGTCTGAATGTTTCCTCAGCTCGCGACCGAACACTCAAACATTCTACCCCATCAACGTTTATGATCTCTTCCTCCGACTGATCAAGTCCATCGGCCCGCTCCTACGAGGTGTTCTAGCTGAGGAGGCGGGTCAGCTGACAATGGTGCCGCAAAACTGGTCTGGGAGGCGCAACTCTCCGCTCGAAGACTCACCACAGGGGGCAGCTGGCGATCCCGAAACAAGAAGAACTCCACTGCTCGACGTCTTGGGTGAATCGAGCGCGGATGACCCCGCCAATACCGAGGATGCGAAAAGCTCCTCCATTCCAGCCCAGGAGCAATCTAGCCCTCGTTTCCGGAACTATGAGGTCTTCCGCAATCTCCTACATCCCATGATACCCACAACTTTCCCCTTATTCCAGGCTGTGGGCAAAGCCCTGCTCCCTAAGAGGGAGCCATCCACTCAAGGGGATTCATACCCGAGACCCCGCCAGATCGAGCTTGCCAAAGCCCTAGCTGATGCTGTCCTCAACCATTTGCGCCCATCTGTCGCAGCCCCCGAACCCTCGTCTAAGGATTTCCACTACTGGATCATCATGCTTCACACGATTCACGAGATGCTGGTTGAAAACTGTAGGCCGCCCCTTTGCGCCGAGCCGTGTTGCTGTCCATGCTCACTTTTTATAGCCCATCCTAGACATTCGGATCGTTCTTCGGTCCAGCTCATCATGCCTGTTCTCATGGCGTTCAAAGAGGAAGGGGGCTTGGATGTTTTGAACTCCATGCTTGGAATCTTTGCTCGGTGTGTAGAGCAAGGGAATGACGGTGCAGCAGAGTCCTCAAGGCCCAAGGTCGCCGCTTTCGGTCTCAAGAAGGTCCTCGACTTGTATCACATCCTGGTCAACGGCAAGTATATCACCGAGGCCAACAGCGTCGTCAATCTCCAGCGCAACACGGATAGATCCATTACGGTCCCCAGTATCTACACTCAATTCGTCGTAGAAGTTCGGGCTCTGGTCTTGCCTGCTGTTACAAAGCTGTGGACTTCTTCCATTGTGGAGAAGATACCCGATCAGACGACTAAGCGCCTTATCGACATCATGAAATTGATCTCGTTGGCTGAGCATGAGCCATTGTCGACGCCAAAAGACAAGGTAAGCTCTCCGCTACCCACTTCGTCTTCAATGATGTGGGACCAGGCTAACTCGATTCAGGAGCCATTTTGTCTTTTGAAGTACAACGACGTTCGATTCAACTGGTCTTCCGCTCGCAACTCCATAACCGAACTCATTGACAGGTTTGACAGCGACTTGGTCCATGAGGCAGTCTTCAGGGCCAATGGAAACTCCAGTGCTGCCCGTGATTACTGCCAGGCTCACCAACAAGGTATCGCTGGTTCCAGGAACCCCATTCCTCCCGAGGAAGCAGATACCAGTGCCGGCTCCGCCCCCCCAGTCGCCCAGGCCCGTCGAACCCCTTCCAACGGTACAGGATCCTTCGATGAAGATCGAATGTCGTTGGACGAGTCCGAAGCACTATCTGGAGAGAACCTGGGCGATCTTATTGATCTTTCTCAACCTGCAGACGAGAACAGCCATGCCCGTGCGGCGAATAATGACGGAGCACGATCCACAACCGCCAACGCTGGGGAAGATGCTACAGAAGCCGCAGCACCACAAGTGCACCAGTTCGTAGCCACAAGGGCAGATCTTGACGAGCAGCGTGAGGATCTCAGGAAGGACCTGATTGATCGATGCTTGGATGTCATTCGCACACATCCCGACACCGCAATTGAAGTTTCGGATTTCATCAATGCCATGGTAATCCGCCAACAAAACAAAGAGATGCAAGTAGAGGTCTGTAAGACCCTGACCTCCGCACTTTTCTCTCTCACCTTTGAAGAGGACGACAAGAAGCAGAACGGCCGGTGCATTGCCACCTACTCTCATCTCCTTGCTCTCCTGCTCCAGGATCAGGGCTTCTTCCAGCAGAACCTGGATACACTCCGAGAACATGTCGAAGAGTACATTTCGTTTGTTAAAGTGCCATCGCCAACCACTGCAGAAGACCTGCCTCCGTGGGTCCCGTACATACTGTTGGTATTGGAAATTCTATTGCGCCAGGATGAACGGCCCGTCGCTGCCCAGTGGAAAGCACCCAAGTCGTTGGACGAGGAGGTTGCACAGCCCATCATCGAAAAGCCAACGCCCTTGGTCGATGATATCCAACGGGGACTTCTCCTAGACTCCGTCCTCGATCTGCTTACTCGCATCGGCAAGGAGGAAATGCTTGCGACATCAGTTCTCAGAATCCTTGTCATTCTGACCAGAAATCGAACACTGGCCAAGCGGGTTGGGGATAAGAAGAACCTCCAACGCTTGTTTCTTATGGCGAAGCAACTCGCAGGCTCCGGCTCCGAGCGACTCAAACAGAGCAAAATGACGGCACATATCCTCACAATTCTACGTCACATTGTTGAGGACGAAGAAGTCCTAAGGCAGGTGATGCGCGCCGAAATCAAGTCTGAGTTCATGAATATTACACGGGGGAACCGGGCACACCCCGATCTTGCAACCTACCTGCGACACATGGCGCCACTGGCACTCCGTGCCCCCGGGCCCTTTATCGAGGCCACGAACGAGGTGCTTGAGATTCCTAGATGGAGCCCCACCTCTGGAGAGCACACAAGACCCCCAGTTGTTACTCTCAGAAATGATAACAGAGACGCGATGGCCCAGGAGGCAAAGATTGAGACCAGCTCCTCTGAACCCCCAGACGTCAAACAATCCACAGAGCCTGTTGACAAGGATATGACTGACGCCCCCAAGCCTCAGCAAGACACAAAGAGGCCCCTGGTTGAGAATCCCGATGGAGTCGTCCATTTCTTGCTTTCAGAGCTCGTGAACTATCGCGAAGTTGATGACAAAGATCCCGTTCCCTCCAACCGCGACTCCAACGCCGATGCTGCCTCGAAGGATCAGGGTAAAGAGTCGCCGGCCGGTGAGCCCACAGATACAGAGGGCAAGGACAAGAAACCCCAGAAGCCCATCTTCAAGCCCGAGGAGCACCCTATCTTTGTTTATCGATGCTTCCTACTCAATTGCCTGACGGAGCTGCTGCGGAGCTATACCCGAACCAAGGTGGAATTCATCAATTTTAAACGCAGTGCTCCTCCCTTGTCGTCGAACACCCCCGTCAAGCCTCGCTCGAGCGTCCTCAATTATCTCATTTACGATCTTCTCTGTCAGGGCAACCTCAGTGGAACAACTGACAGCATTGCGGCCAAAAAGAGAGCCGCAACGTCTGCGCACACCCAGAAGGTCCTCGTTGCCCTCGTGTCCAAGACAAAGGAGAAACCCATCGACCGCGCCATGCCCAAGTTCGCTTACGATGATGATTCTGACCTACAGTTCGTTCGCAAGTTTGTCCTAGACACCGTACTCAAGGCATACGAGAGGGCTCCGACGTCGGATGACCCTCTTGAGACACGATACTCCCGGATGCAAAACCTAGCAGAGCTCATGAATCACATGGTAGGCGAGAGGGACAGAGATCATGGTACTCACACTCGAAGCTCCGATAACATTCAGGCCCGTTCTCAGGCCCAGCTGCGCCGCATGATGTATGAGAAAGGCGTCATTGAGAAGCTCACAACGTCTATCGCCGAGATCAACCTGAATTATCCTGGCGTGAAGCGTGCGATCAAGTACATCCTCCGCGTACTTCGCATCTTGACTGATACGGCCAAGGAGCTCAGCCACTCTAATCTGTTGCCTTCCACCCCGATGGATGTGGTAGATGATGATCTTGGTTCGACCTCGTCGCTCTCTGAACTCGAAGATGACAGGGAGGAAACACCAGATCTTTATCGCAACTCATCACTAGGGATGCTAGAGCCCGGCGGCGGCAGCCATGGTGATGAGTCCGACGAGGAGGATGATGACGCTGAGGACATCTACGGCGACGAGTATGATGATGAGATGGACTACGATGAGGAAGAGATGTCTGATGACGAGCAAGACAATATTAGCGAGGATAGCGAAATGGGCGAGATTGAAGGCCTTCCCGGTGAACCCGGCATGGTCGAGGTCATCATGGATGGCGATGATGATGACGAGGATGAAGACGACAGCGAGGATGACGACGAAGAGGATGACGACGACCTTGATTCTGACGATATGGAAGACGTCGAGGACCGTGTTGAGATTGTGAATGAGGACGGTGAGCCGATCGACGATGATGGAAACCCAGAGTGGGAGAGTGACAGCGATGAAGCGGACGATGAAGAGTTGGAGGCGGATGCTCTCGACTACGAAGCCGAAGCACAAGATGCAGAGGAAGCTCATATGCACGGGTTGCCACCACCTGGGGGCCTGCTGAGCAACATGGCTCGGGCTCTGATGGAGGGCGATGAGTATGACCCCGATATGATGGACGAACACTATCCCGATGATGATCTCGATGAAGGTCTGTTTTCCCTCGGGTTGTTACGCGATTTATTAACACTGAGAGCTGACATGGCCATCACAGAAGAAGACGAAGACGAAGAGGAACTGGAGGAACAAGAGTACCTTTACGACGATGACTATCCCCGTGAGTCTCCTATTGCCCGCGCTGTCCTCATTTTGTTGCGTTTCATGCTAACCATCACTCCAAGTCGACGACCAGCCTCCCCCTATGTCGGGCAATCTTGGCTGGGATGGAATTAACACCGATGCAGAGAGGAACCGTCTGGTTCTTCTTGATAACCATCATCAACGACGACGTACCCTTGCCAGAATGGATCATCGTAGCCCCGACCCTGACACAGCTCCAGGGTTTTTCGTCCCCGCAGGTGGCGAGCCGGTTCCAATTCCAAGTGAGTCATGATCAAGTGAAAAGAGTAAACCGCGGTCTAACTTGGTATTCCTAGTCGATTTCCGCAGCTACTTCTCTCGTCACCAACGACCCGCGGGGCATCAACCGACAGCTGAAGACGGAATCAACCCCCTCTTGCGTCGCCACGATCAGAGACAAGACAGCCAGCCACGAGCCGGCCATCCCCCGTCTGTCGGGCTTAGGATCCCGGATGGCCTCCTGGCTGGAGGTGGACGTCGTGGCCTGGAAGGCCCCATGGGACTTCTTGGCGAACTTATGGATATTTTGCCTGCCATGGGCCGTGAAGGTCACGCTTTCCAACTTCACTTCGCTGGACCTGGAGGTGCTAGGGAGACTCGGGATTACTTGGCATCTCGGGCGCGACACGATCAGCGGCGCGACGCAGGGGCGCAGGAACCACACCAGGCTGTGTCCTTCACCTCCCAATCCACGATGGAGCGCTATGACGAAGAGGCTAAAATGATTTTTGGCGGCATTAATGCCACCGCCGAGTCTCTGAAGCTAACACAAATCATCCATGCTAAGCTGATGCCAGCTGTCATGGACCGGGAGAGAAAGATCGCTGCAGAGGAGGCTGAGCGGAAGAGGAAACACGAGGCGGAGCGCCAGGAAAGAGAAGAGAAAGAACGCCAAGAGAGGATTGCAAAGGAGCTTCAAGAAAAGGAAGCCAGGGAGAAAGAGGAGGCGGAGGCGCGAGAAGCCGCCGAGCGAGCTGCCATGGAAGCTGCCGCTACCAGCGCCGCCCAAGCAGACTCGAGACAACCAACGCAGGCCGCCGACAACGAAGCCATGGAAGGCGTTGAGGCAACTGAACCACCTACGACAGGTCAAGCCTCTGCCGAGGCCTCGGCTGAGGCCGGCAGTCCCCCCGATCCCAATCAACCCAGAGTCATGGCTATGATAGGAAGCCGAGAGTTGGACGTCACTGACTTGGGTATCGACCCGGAGTATCTCGCTGCCCTCCCGGAAGAATTCAGAGAGGAAGTCATCGCTCAGACCATCTCAGCCCGCCGATCGCAGGCCCGGGAGGAGGCCTCTACTGGAGAGTCCCCAGCGGCCTTCCAAGAATTCCTCGAAGCACTCCCCCCGGCGCTACGCCGAGAAATAGAGCAGCAAGAGGCCCAGGAGCAGCGACGGCGCGACAATACGAATGCGAGAGTCGCAGTCTCTGCCGGGGCAAGGGACAGCATCGCAGGCGACATGGATACGGCCAGTATCCTCCTCACGTTTCCTCCCGAGCTCCGCGAACAGGTGCTCCTGGAGCAGGGCGACGAAATCATGGACCAGCTTCCTCCGGACATGGCAGAGCAGGCCCGACGCCTCCGACGTGATAACAGCGTCCCCCGCCCAACAGCTAGACGTCCTGGTGTGACAATCGGCAGGCCAGGGGCGCCCCCGGCTCCTCCAGTGTCAGGCGAGAATAAGATGCAGCGCCGGACCGTCGTTCAAATGTTGGACAAGGCGGGAGTTGCAACCTTGGTGCGGCTCATGTTCATTCCGCAGCAAGGGTCTATCCGCAACTATCTCTTCAGCGTGTTTACTGATATCTGCGAGAACCGCCAAAACAGGCTTGAAGTCATAAGCACCATCCTGCAAATCCTGCAGGAGGGCAGCACAGACATGAATGCCGTGGACCGCAGCTTTAGCCACTTGTCGCTCAAAGCCCGAAAGCACAAGGAGAAGGAGAGGGAGGTGGATCAGAGGACGCCACAGAGTCTCAAGAGGACTTGGACAACATTGAATGCCACCGCTACGACGCAGACAAACTCGGAGACGTCGCCTCTGCTGGTCGTTCAGCAGTGCCTCGACCTTCTTGTCGACCTATGTGTCAAGAATCCCCATATTCCGTGGCTCTTCTTGACAGAGCACGAAACCGTCGGCTCAACTCTGAAGAGGGCTCTGAGCCGAAAGGGCAAAGGCAAGGAGAAAGACTCGAGAGCTCACAAGTTCGCCATCAACTCACTCCTGACTCTCCTCGATCGCGAGCTGGTCATGGAGAGTTCGGTGGTTATGACTCATCTTGCAGATTTGTTGAATCGCGTCACGCTGCCACTTCAAGCCCTAGAGCGCCGCCGCAAAGACGCCGAGCAAGAGAAGGAAGCAGCTTCCGAGGAAAACGACGAGTCTGCCGAGCAGCCGAAGCCCACAGAGGAGGAGACTTCCCGCCAGCAGACCGAGACAGCCCCTTCCGAAGCACAGCCAGACAAGGAGAGTTCGAAGAAGAGCGAGGCCGATGCGGATGCGTCCCAGAAGAAGACTCGACCACTGCAGCCCCCGATTATCCCGCCACACAATCTCACGCTGGTGGTCCGAATATTCGTGGCAAGGGAGTGCAGCTCAAAGACGTTCCAGAACACCATCTCGACAATCAAGAATCTGTCGACAGTCCCCGGTGCGAAGACAGTCTTTGGTCAAGAGCTTGTTAACCAGGCACGTCTTCTCAGCAAGAATATTGTGGCCGATCTGGATGACCTACTGCCGCACATAGAGAAGGCTACGTCTGGTACTGAGATCCAAGGCCTTGCCCTGGCCAAGTTCTCTCCCGGCGCTTCTGAGCAGAACAAGCTGCTTCGCGTTCTCACTGCCCTTGACCATCTGTTCGATGGTAAGAAGAAGCAGAGTAAGACTGCAGAGGCCGGAAAGACGGAGGATGAGAAGCAGGACCTGCTAGCGTCGCTGTATCACAACTCTACCTTCTCTGCCATGTGGGAGAAGCTGAGCAGCTGCCTGACAGCGATCCATGAGCGAGAGAATATGCTTAATGTGGCTACGATTCTACTCCCGCTCATCGAATCACTCATGGTAGTTTGCAAAAATACGACTACCGCAGACAATCAGTCGCAAGGTGGCAAAGATATGGTCATGGCGAGCCCGCCCCCCGAGTCGCGAACGGCCAGCCTCTTCTTCGCATTCACAGAGGACCATCGCCGTATCCTCAATGAGCTGGTCAGGCACAACCCAAAGCTCATGTCGGGGACATTTTCTCTACTGGTCAAGAACCCCAAGGTGCTTGAGTTTGACAACAAGCGGAACTACTTCAACCGCAGTGTGCATTCAAGGACCGGCCAGCCCAACCACGGCAGGCCCTCATATCCAGCCCTCCACTTGTCGGTTCGCCGTGATCAAGTCTTCCACGATTCCTTCAGGTCGCTCTACTTCAAGACTGGTGACGAAATGAAGTTTGGCAAGCTCAATATCCGCTTCCACGGAGAAGAGGGCGTTGACGCTGGCGGCGTGACACGCGAGTGGTTCCAGGTCCTCGCGCGGCAAATGTTTGATGCAAACTATGCACTCTTCATCCCTGTTTCGTCTGACCGGACCACATTCCACCCCAACAAGCTCAGCGGTATCAATGACGAGCACTTGATGTTCTTCAAGTTCATTGGTCGCATCATTGGAAAGGCACTCTACGAAGGCAGGGTGTTGGACTGCTTCTTCAGCCGCGCAGTCTACAAGCGTATCCTCGGCAAGTCAGTGTCGGTCAAGGATATGGAGTCCTTCGATCCGGACTACTACAAGTCTCTCTGCTGGATGCTGGAGAATGACATCACCGATATTATCACGGAAACATTTTCGGTCGAGGACGACGAGTTTGGCGTGACGAACGTTGTCGACCTTATTCCCAACGGACGAGACGTCCCCGTGACCGACGATAATAAGCACGAGTATGTCCGCCTCGTTGTGGAGCACAAGCTGCTGTCCTCTGTCAAAGATCAGATGGAGCATTTCCTGAATGGTAGGTCCTCCTCGTGCTTTGACCTCTTAGCTGTAGACTGACTCCCCTCCACAGGCTTTCACGATATCATTCCCGCCGAGCTGATTGCCATATTCAACGAGCAGGAGCTCGAATTGCTCATCTCTGGTCTCCCTGAAATTGACATTGATGACTGGAAGAGCAACACGGAGTATCACAATTACAATCCATCCTCTCCGCAAATCCAGTGGTTCTGGCGCGCCGTCAGGTCATTCGACAAGGAGGAACGTGCCAAACTTCTCCAATTCGTCACGGGCACGAGCAAGGTGCCCCTCAATGGTTTCAAGGAGCTGGAGGGCATGAACGGCGTGAACAGATTCAACATTCACCGGGACTATGGCAACAAGGACCGCCTGCCGACTTCTCACACATGCTTCAACCGTACGTGGAACCCCCATGGCGCGATAGTACCAGGACATTTTTGGCTAACACACCCTCGCAGAGCTTGACCTCCCTGAGTATGAGAGCTACGATTCTCTACGTTCACAGCTTTTCAAGGCCATTACGGCGGGCAGCGAATACTTCGGTTTCGCGTAGATTTTGCTTGTGCAAACTGTTAAGTTCGGTGGTAATGTGTGATGGACGACGGGTTGGGAGGATTTGGTTTTGGGCGCATCGGTTTGGGTGTACGATTCTAATGAGCCAGGTCATCTGGTACTGGGCAGTCGTTGCCGTGAACCTTGTATGGACTGGTTATGAGAGAAGTGCAGGTCTCTCATGCCAACCGGTCCAGATGGTGGGCATCTTTCGGCGCAGGGAAACATCATGTAGCATAGTCGTAATAGCCGCACATAGATGGGAACACTAGCGGTTGTACGCGATTCATCGAGTTTTAGCACACCTGTGAGACTTTGAAGCAGGATGCCAAGCATCAACTGCGTTCCAACCCCATTCAAGGCAACTAGGTAACTGAGATCGAAAGGTCATACACAGACTACACCAAAAACTCTCCACGAGCAGAGCAGCATGACTTCCCAGATGCCAAGTGGGTGGGAATCGAGATAGGTGGGTTCACACAGTGGTGCAGTTCAATTCGGCAGTAGCATTGACTCATGAAGAACACATTTGATTTCCCCGAAGTGCCTCTAATACAGCCAGCCATGAAGAGCTCAAACCGAGCCCGGGAGACCCTCACTCCCAACGCATGCAAACCACAGAGACGTGGGTATGGAATTTTGCCCCAAGTTGCCCAATTTTCATTTTCATTATAACGCCAGGACTCTACTTGCGCATGGAGCTGGCACGACGCTGGCGGGCATCGGCCTTCGAGGCCTTGGCCTCAGCGACACGCTTGGCCAGGATCTGGGCGTACTCGTTCTGTTGGCAGGCGTTAGTCACCAAATGTCTCTTGGGCTCGCTGCTAGGGCGACAAGGGTAATAGAGAATTGGGATGTACTTACGGCCTCATCCTTGACCTTCTCGGCTTGGCGCCGCTTGAGGGCGGCACGGTGGCGCTTGTGCTGGAGACGCTGGGGGGTGACCAGGCGCTGGATCTTGGGGGCCTTGGTGTAGGCCTGCTTGCCCTCGCCCTTGGGCTGGATCTCGCGGCGGATGACGTACTTGCGGACCTATTATCATCGTCCGTGGATTAGTCTTCCGAAACTCTGCTGTTCATTTATAGGGTGGTCGCCTCCCCGTCCTCACCCTCCCTCAAAATGGCGTTTCGAGGGGTGGGGGAGAACGGGGTCCCTCTCACACTCTACCCGGACTGCATGTGCCTCCACTGCAGCTCCGAGCAGGCGATGATCGAGTATGGCAGCGGGATAAGACATACATCGTCATCCTTGGTGAGGCCGAAGAACCTGCGGATCTTGGTCGCACGCTTGGGGCCGAGGCGCTTGGGGTGGACGACGTCGGTCAGGCCGGGGATGTCCTCCTCGCCCTTCTTGACGATGGACAGAGCCAGGACGGACATGTCGCCATCGACGATGCAGCCGTGGACGGACTTGCGCTTGCGCTCGCCGGTGCGGCGGGGGCGGTAGCAGGAGTGGCCGTCGGACAGCAGGAGGCGGACACGGCCGGGGGCCAGAACACCCTGCTTCATGGGGAAACCCTGCTTGTCGTTTCCACCGGTGATGCGGAAGATGTAGCCCTTGAACTCATCGCCGACGGAGTCGCCAGCAACCTCCTGGCCCATCTATAGAATCGAGAAACACGTTAGCCTTCAGTGGTTCTCCCCTGTTTCGCCCAGATGGCACTTCTTCTTCGCGGTCGGTGCGGATCGGGGGGTTGACGTACGCGCTTCTCCATGAAGACGGCGAGCTTGTGCGCATCCTCAATGTCGAAGAGCTTCTGGCTGCCATTGGCAGGGTAGGAAATGTTCAACTGGGAGGATTGTCAGCAATCATTGGATTTTCGACATGTTTGATAGGCGGGTGATCTGATTCGAAGGACGACGGCGATAGCAGGCCGATGCGAGCAGAGCAGGTATTGCCCATCGCACCGGCTATTCGGAGGCCCTCGAGATCGATCGGTAGAGGCGAGCGTACCTTCATCTTGCCAGTTTGTGATGGTGCAAGTTGACTTGACCTGGCGCGTGTTGAAGACGGATTGGAGATGGGGATGGAGGTTGTAAAATTTGGGCGAAATGGAGAAAGTGTGTGCCACTAGGGCTGGTCAGCGACAGGCGGGAGTGCTGCGGCCAATCAGGAGCTGCAGCCGCCAGGAAGCGGTGGAAGAATTTCCCGCCTCTGGTTCAACTTCCAGTTTTTTTTCTCGGCGATGCCCCACGATTATCGATACCACCAGCCACACAGTAAACGCGCACAGCCACAGAAGCCCCAAGCCGCGTCACGCCTCCAGATGGGCAGCAGTCAGTCCACTCAACACCACAAAGCACAGATATCAACGACCTCTCTGAGCGCTTCTCCTCTTTCCCTCCCATATTCCTCAAAAGATTCGCTTAAGCTGATAGCAAAAAAAAATGACGTCGGTCAACCTGTATCCTCCCGCTAAAAAGGATGCGCCAGCTTTCAACCCTCTCCCCCAGCTCTGCCACACACCATCGGGCCTCGCCCTGCTCGAGCTCCAGGGCATCATCAACCTGCCCACAGACTCCGAGGGTGAACCTCTGAGCGGTTTTAGTTTCGGAAGGATCGAATTTCCGGACTACAACCCGAACGCCGTGGGCTCAGCCTGGATGAAGCGTGTCCACATGTACATTGGACAGCACCAGCGCCTAAACGGCGAGGTCAAGAAGCTCCCCAAGGCCATGGCCGTGGTTCGGCGGAAGGACACGGTACTGGGGAGCGTCACGCAAGGTGGAGACAGCGAGGAGAGTGGGGATCTGGAGGTTGTTGAAATCATCAAGTACAAGTTGATGTTTTCTGGCCGACCGGAACCTGTGGGCACCGCTCATGCACCAGCCTGAAGATACTCCTCCCATTCTATCCCCCCTGCTCGGCCTACCCTCGGTCAGCTGGAGTCACGCAAGGCCCGAGAAAGCTTCTCCACACGCTTCACGCTTGCTATCCTCCTCTCCGGATCTGGTGCCTCGGAGATGAAGACCAGCGCGAGCATTAGGGCGGCGTCGAGCTTGAGAAACATCTCTTCCCGGCGGCTAACTGGTGGGAGAGTCGAGATCTGTGTATAAGCCTGGAGGAAGATGTCGCCATGCTCCCCGTGCTCCAAGATCCGAAATATATCAATCACGGAAGGCCCGACCATGGCATTAGACCAGTCGATGACTGTTGTTATGCGCCCTCCCTCATGCCGGAGGTTGACATCGCGGAGGTCCATGTGACACAACGCCGAAGGCAGTCTCCTCAGCCCATCCGCTATGGGCGCCAGGTCGTCGCGTCCAGGCATCCAGCTCTCTGCCCTGGGCTCCTCCCTCGCCAACTCCCGGAACCGCCGCTCCATCCTTTCCACCAGGGCCGCGAGAGCATCGGCCTTCTTCTCATGGGCCACGAGCCTGGTATCCCACCCCGGCGGCATGGGTATGCTATGAATCAGCGCCGCCACACGCCCAAGCTCAGCGGGAGACGCCTCCGATCCGTCGTCGTCGACAAACTCGCATAGCATCGCTGGGTATCCATCGACCTCGAGGTATCCAAACGGCTTTGGCACGGGAACAGGGCCATCATGGAGGAGCTCGTAGATGCGCAGCTCCTGACGGATTAGGTCCCTGGCGTCAATGCTGGGGTCGTTGACATTGCCGTACACCTTCTCCTTGGGAACCCTCAAGGCGACCGGACCGTGGGTAGGGGATGCTGCTTTGAAGACAGCAAACTCGAGCCCCTGACCTGCCAGCCTAACCTCTGAGAGCGAGGCGGCGGCGACGAAGGGCGTGGCAAGATCCATTTGGCCGGTGGTCTGCCGATAAGCTTGTTTTTAAGGTCGGCGTGGTGTGACTGTGGTATGACTGTAGTAGACTCTAGCTAAAGTTCAGCTTGATTTTCCGCAGATCAATAAAATAGTGTTTGTACAGTACTAATCGAGTTCATGTCGAGATGTATCTTGGGGTCACGGTCTTGGCTCATGTACCACGGGATTGGCCAGTCAATGTGAGTCATTACTAGAGGTTGGTCCCCTCCTCCATGCAAGTTGCAGCCAGTGGGTTGTTTTCAATGTCCGAAGAATACGACACGTGATAAATGGCATGGAAACGGCAAGCTTTTTTTTTTATTGATTTGTTTAGTCAATGCTGCCATCACCCTGAACTCCCAACATCAATAGGTCTCGTCCGTCCCAACCCCTCCCTTCCGTAGTAGTCCATGGGGTACGAGTCCTTGCCCCAGTCATCCTTGACCTCCAGCGCAACGAGCGCCTCATACGGCGTCAGCAGGGGCCGCGGGAACGCATAGCCCCAGTCGATGCTCAGGCGCGGGCAGGCGACCTGGACCCAGCACTCGACGTCGCTCATCAGGGCCAGCTTGCCCGGGAAGATCTCGCTGAGGAGCAGGTTGACAAAGGGGATGCCGCGCTCGCGCAGGCGCCGCTCGATGAGCGCCATGGTGTGCGGGTTGCCCTGGCGGCCCAGGGAGCCGAGGATGAGCCCCCACTTGCGAGCGCCCTTGGCCGTAGTGATGGCGGTGCGGCGGAGGGTCTGCATCTCGTCGTGGCCGTAGGTCTCGCGGGTGAGCTTCCGGGAGTAAGGGTCGTAGCGGTAGGCAGGGATGGCGGGGTTGTGGATCATGATGCTCTCGAGGTGGAAGCGGCCATCGCCGAGGTAGAGGATGAGGTCGACGGCGTCGTCGTCGCGGAGACGGGGGGATGTGCAGCCGAGGATCTCGCCCTTGCTCAGGGGCGCAATCTGGGGTACAAGGACACGGAAGCCGGCCTTCTCGAGGGTGCTCCGGACGCCGTGAATGGTGGCATTGAACTGGATAGTGCCGACGACGGCAATGGTCTTCCCGGTAGCAAAGTTGCGCTCCAGCGACGCGAGGAGGTGAGAGGTGTCGATGCTGATGTCGACAAAGACGTAGAGGGTCTTGATCTTGGTGACATCGACGGGGATGAGGCAGCTGTGGGCGTAGTGGACGAGCAGGTCGCACCCGAGGGCGCGGGCGGTGTAGTCATCAATGCAGCAGGCACCGTAGGTAACGTCGCCCATGATCAAGGTCTCGATGCCCGGGCAGAACTGGACAAGGATGTCGGAGATGGTGGTGGCGAAGAGGAGCAGGCCCTCGGGCATCTGGAGGGCGACCTTTTTGGCGCCCAGGGTGCGAATACGGTGGATAGTCTTGGGGATCTCGAAGCTGTAGTTGGCTGGCAGCAGAGAAATGGCCGCCTTGAGATTGGGATCCTCAGTGATCTCCTTGGGGACCTGGTTCAGGAGACGAGGTGGCCGACGAGGCTTCGCGGCTAGCATGAGAGTCAGCGCCAGTGAGCAGCTACCTGCTGGAGCAAGGGAAAGACTCACCTTGGACAGCACCAGTTTCACCCCCTGGACTTGCGCCCTTGGAAGCTGCGGCTTCTGTGGCCGCTCTCCGGCCTACAAACCTCTTCTTGGGCTGTTTGACGACATTTTCTTGGGCGGGCTCAGCCTGGGTCTGTTCTGGTTGACGCTGCGCAGCCTCGTAATTCTGAGCCTCTTCAATATCCGCCGCAATGCCCAGGTCTGTCTGGGCGCGGTCCTCCTCCATACTGAGAATCTCTGGGCGTGATACCCAACGTCTGGGAGTAGTGGGTTAGAAGTTGAATGGTGGGGTATGAGTTGGCGATCACCGGGAATGCGACGACCAAAATGGACAGACTTACAGGCAATTACTAAGTATACGAGGGTTAAAACCTCTTCTAGGGGATAATCTCTGTGTCTAGATCCTCTCTGGAAGTTGCGCTTACGGTGGTGGAAGATGCGCGTTGCGGTTGAAGCCCAAAGTGAAGGTTCGGTTGAGTGGGATGAAGTGGGATGAACGCCTTGGAGTCGGTCCATTCTTGATTCTTCATGCCGCAAAGAAAATATCCACTTTTTTCCAGCGGGGCTCCTCCACCCTCTTCGACTTCCAACTTCACTTGTCACTGGTACCTTGTTTTCCTTCCATCCATGTTGAGATCTGGACGTAAACTCGACATTGTATTAACGACATCGTCCAACCACTACTAACTAACCAGACTATTAACAGCGCTACAGGAATTGCCAACCCCCTACTCCTCGTCCACGCTGAAGTGGTACCGCGCGCGCAGCACGTACGGGTCGTCGCCGGGCCCAAAGATCTGCTTGGGCCCGCGCATCCACGACGGGTTGTTGATGCCGTCGATGTAGTCCTGCACCTCGAGGACGACGCAGCCGTACTGTGGGATGGTGCGGGGGAAGTCGTCGTCGTCGTGCAGGCCCTGCGACCTCTTGAGCGCCAGGGTGCCGTCCTGGCCATTGCACGAGTAGACCTGGAAGGCGTCCTGGTCCGTGTAGACGTCGACCTTGATGCCGGACCAGGCCGACGACAGGGACGCGACGGGGCTGTGCGTGCGCCAGTCGAAGGTGCCCAGCTGCTGGCGGTTGACGGTCCAGCAGTTGTCGTAGCCCGTGCAGTTGAGCCCGCAGTTGTCGTGGATCTCGTCGTCGCCGAAGGAGGCGCCCAGCTGCTTGGGCTTGCTCCAGAAGTCGTTGACGGAGCCCTTCTTGTTGGCCAGGATCTCGCCGGTCGGGATGAGGATGTTGTCGACGCCGACGCGCTGGCCGCTGTAGGGCATGTGCAGGGTGTGGTTGAGCGCGGACTGGGTCTCGTTGTTGGCGAAGCCGTCGAGGTTCCAGTAGGTGTGGCTGCTGAGCATGATGGGCGTCTTCTTGGTGGTGGGGATGGCGACCATGCTGATGTCCCAGTCCATGCCGTCGACGGTGTAGGTGATGTACGAGATGACCTCGCCGGGGAACCCTTCCTTGCCGTCCGGGTCGATGAGCTTGAAGGTGATGCTGGACTTGGTGTGGGCCTCGACGGTGAAGTTGCGCCAGCCCCAGCCGTCCTTGCCGCCGTGCAGGGTGTTGATGCCGTCTGGGTGGTCCTCGGTGGGGTGCTCGTTGGGGGTGATGTGGTATGTGTGGCCGTCAATCTCAAAGGTGCTGTTCTTGATGCGGTTGGCGTAGCGCCCAGGGACGTCGCCGTAGTTGGGGTGCTGCTCGTCGAGGGTGTAGTAGGTGGCGTTGTCCCAGCCGGCGACAACGTCGCGGCGGATGCCGTACTTGTCCTTGACGTACAGGTCCGAGATGGAGGCGCCGTAGGGCACGAAGCCAGCCTTGAGGCCCTTGCTCGAGATCCAGTACTTGCCGTCCTTGTCAGGGTGCGGCTTGGACTCTTTATGGCTGTCCTTGCTTGCGGCGCCGAGCCCTGGGAGGGCCATGGCGGCCAGCAGGCCCACGAGCTGGTTCTTGAGCTGCATTGCTGGAGGTTAGGGGGGTCCCTTCTGATGGTGACGAGGCAGCAATTGAGCACTAGAGGCGCGCAATGGACGACGAGTCACGTAGAGGAGGGAGGCTGTGAGAGAGGCCGCGGGGGAGGGCGTGTGGTATATGTACCATACCTATTGTTGGGATCGCTGCCAGCGGCCATGGAATCCTCCATCGCGTCACCCAGCCAGTCCTCCACGGGACGGCTACATGGCACATATCCCATCAATCAAGAGGGGGGGGCTGGTCACTGTGGTCAGTGGTCAGGAAGAAGCAAGGGCACAATGATGGCGACTGGTGCGTCTGGCGAGACACCCATGGTCCGTGATCCACCACTCGGCCATCGGTGGTCATACCGCAATGATTATGGCACAAAAGATCCCGAAGCTCGACAAGGCGCCGCTTTAAGCGCTGCTTGATGACGGTTGGGAGGAGTTGAAGGACTGCTGCTGGCTGGTGGTGATGTACAATTGAGCACCATGCTGCTAGATAAAGGTACTTGACAGACCACCTATAGCAGCCCTGGAGGCCTGGGTAGAGCGGCGAGGGCGCTAAGACCGGATCGCTGCACCCGCCCCAAGCCGCCCCAATTGCGCCGATTTCGATTTGCGCCTCGTTTTTCCCCGCGTGGAGAAACATGTTTGCCCAAGCTCCGTCGCTGCATGACTGGCATCAGTGCCGAAGTCCGCTGAAGGTATCTCGTCGCCCAAGATGCCAATCTCTCTCTCAGCCAACATCCCACAGGTTGGACAGCTGCAAAGATAACCCAAGTTAAGTACGAGTAGCTCCCTTGTCCCAGGTCCCAGGCCAGTCAAGGCTCTCGCGACATGCAAATCCACTAGTAATTCACAATCATCCATCATCCCGCGCAACTCGAGCCCGCATTGGTGCGCATCCCACCTCAATTAGCCCATGCCATGCCATCCCGCTCAGCACCCGCCGAACATGATACCCTTGGGCCTCGAGTGCTTTTTACCGGTAACAGCACATTGGGTATTACTCGGGCTGTCCGGTGCGGGGTTTTAGGGTCCATCCCATCCCATCCCATCCCCATCTCGTGGCCCCCCCCCCAAAATCATCTCCATTCGCATCCTCGCATCCGCGCCCTCCTCCAGCGCCTCGGTGTATTGTCGATCAGAAGCCCACCCCAAAAGGCGGCCATCAAAGTTGGAGACTGTCTCACCCAATGTCAATCAGTCCCTTCTGACCGATGGCCGCCTCAGCTAGTATTGTCCTTCACCGATAGCAACTCCTTTCACCATCTGTGATAAAGCAATGAGTCCTTGTTGGTAAACCCAGGGTAGGCCATTGAACCTCGACGTCCAGCATCATCCTTTGCTCGTGGGCAGGAATAATGCTACGTACAGAGGAAAAGGGCCGAAAGCCGCCCAGGGCCCCCAATGCCTAACAGCCAGCATCCAAGCAGCACGGCAAAAAAATACCGTCCTCTACCGATGTAGAAGGAATGGCTCTGTTGCGAGCGTGTGATCACGGCATGCGACATGCACCACTGCATGTCACCGAGCACACCACCTCTACCTTACCCCAACCCCTCGTGCTCGGCTGACATCACACCCCCCATGCCTACAGAACCCTCCAGCTGGGAAGAAACACTTGGGTTGCATTTTACGCATAGCAAGTATGTGCAGATCCGTGGCTAATTGAGGTACGGATAGTAGCAATAAAGGCATCTCGTGCTAATAGACAACGCGCAACTTTCCCTCGCCCCCTTATACAACAACAACACATAATGCTTTGACAGATCTGGTTGATTTGACACTCTGTAGTCCGCCACGCTTGCCCCCACGCCCTATGCGCTCGTCTATTATACTGCAGCCGACACTTGTCGACTGCTCAACCCACGCTCGCTTCGGAACTCCTCCTCTTGCACCACCTCACGCATCGATGAGGTTCTCCTCCGTCTGCTGCTTGCTGGTCGCATCCACATCCGCCTTCTGCTTGCCCTTCGACTTGGCATCCTTCTGGGCCCGCTGGTAGTACTCGTTGAGCACCTTGGCGGGAATGCGGTTGAGGAGCTCCTTGGGGTAGATGCGGAGCAGGCTCCACGCCAGATCCAGCGACTCGTAGATGCTTCGAGACTCGTAGGGGCCCTGCGAGATGAACTGGCGCTCAAACTTGTCCAGGAACTCCAGCGACAGCTTGTCCTCGGACGACAGAGCCTCCTCACCGACGACCGCCTTCATGGCCGCCGCGTCACGACCGATGGCGTACTTGGCGTACAGCTGGTTCGAAACATCACCGTGATCCCGGCGCGTCATGCCCTCGCCAATGGCCGACTTCATCAGACGGGACAGCGAGGGGAGCACGTTGATCGGAGGGTAGATACCGCGGTTGTGCATGGGCTGGTCGACAAAGATCTGGCCCTCGGTAATGTAACCCGTCAGATCGGGAATAGGGTGGGTGATATCGTTGTTGGGCATGGTCAAGATGGGAATCTGGGTGATGGAGCCATTGCGGCCCGTCACACGACCAGCTCGCTCGTAGATGGTGGACAAATCTGTGTACATGTAACCGGGGAAACCACGGCGACCGGGCACTTCTTCTCGGGCAGCCGACACCTCACGGAGGGCGTCACAGTACGCAGACAGGTCAGTAAGAATGACCAGGACGTGCTTCTCCAGCTGGTAGGCGTAGTACTCGGCGGTCGTGAGAGCAAGGCGGGGAGTAATGATACGCTCGATGCTGTGTGCCACGTCAGTCTTGTAGGCGTCACTGGAGGCGACTAGGGGCTACTCACGTAGGGTCGTTGGCCAGGTTGAGGAACAGGGTGGTACGCTCCAAGCTGCCGTTCTCCTCGAAGTCGCGGGTGAAGAAGCGAGCAGTCTCCAAGTTGACACCCATGGCACCAAAGACAATGGAGAAGTTCTCCTCGTGGCCGTCGTGGGTACCCTTGTTGGTGAGACCCTTCTTCTGGACAAGACCAGCCTGTCGGCAAATCTGGGCGGCGATCTCGTTGTGCGGCAGACCGGCAGCGGAGAAGATGGGAATCTTCTGGCCTCGGGCGATCGAGTTCATCGTGTCAATAGCAGAGATACCGGTCGAGATCATCTCTTCGGGGTATTCCTGTGGGCCATGTTAGCCGCTATCGGCGTGCCTGTGGTAGACTGGCTTAAAGCTTACACGAGAATAGGGGTTGATGGGCGATCCGTTGATGTCGAGGTAGTCCTCGGGCAGGACCTTGGGGCCCTTGTCGATGGCGCGGCCGGATCCATCGAAGATACGTCCAAGCATGTCCTCAGACACACCGATCTTCAAGCTCTCGCCCGTGAACTCGACCTTGGTCTGTATCCTGTCTCAGCACCGTTCCCTAGAGCCACCACCGTGTATGTCTGCCCGGGCGCCTTACCTTCTTCACATCGATACCAGAGGTTCCCTCGAAAACCTGCGCAGCTGAGAGTCAATAAATCGTCGGGCTTCGTCGTAATCGCTCAGAACAGTACCTGGACAACAGCGCGGTCACCTGCCGAGTGGACATGTGTCAGCAAATGCGTCCCACAAACCAGTATACCATATCCAACGCCATATCGTTCGTACCTCGAGCTTCCAAGACCTGGCCAGAGCGCTCCGTGCCATCGGGCAGCGTGAGCGTCACGATCTCGTTAAACTTGGGGTGTTTGACCTGGAGGAGAGCATCTAGCGTCAGCAAGCTCTCTTATCACCCCAGCACGACATAATGATAATAAGCGACATACATTCTCAAGGATGACTAGAGGGCCGTTGATACCACCAACGGTGTTGTACCGAGCCCTCGGCACGATAGAGTATGGCGACTCGCGCGGGTCCCCCATGGCGGGCAGAGGTAGTGCGTCGGTGCGGGAAGAGGAGCGGGAGGGATATCGGGAAAATGAAGAGCAGGTCCTTGGGTCGGGGCCGCTCTAGGTTAGAGGGAGGACGGGAAAGGAGGCGGAGGGAGGACGGAGAGGCAGAGCGACAATGGCCTCGAATCTGGGGGGGCCGAATGAGGTTGGATTGGGGGAGGTTGAGCTTGCCTCACCTTCTGTGACTGGACTGGCTGGGCTGGCTGGGTTCCAGGTTGGCTGTCCACAGCGGTGGAGCCTGCTTAGCAGGAGTCGTACCTGGCCTGGTGACGTCCACATCACATGACCGAACCAAAGCAGCACAAGAACATCCGCACTGCTTCAAGTTGCGCATTAATGGGATTTCTGCACGGCAGTATCTGTGTCAAGCTGTAGCAATGTTGTAGGTACTTAGATTTGGTTCTACAGATGCACCCCATCAGCTCTGCTTGGCCGCCTCGGCGTTCTCCCTCGCCCTCGCCCCCAGCACGGCCTTGCCCACTGTGCTATCGTTAGCTCGCCCCAGCTCCGCCGTGATCCACGCCCCAATGTCCGCCATGGCATCCAGGTCCACGCCCGTGTCCATGCCCAGAGTCTCCATGAAGTAGACCATGTTCTCCGTCGCTACGTTGCCCGTCGCCCCGGGGCTGTAGGGGCACCCGCCCAGCCCGCCCACACTGCTGTCAAACGTCCGCACTCCGTGCTCGAGCGACACGGCCGTGTTGACCAGCGCCTGCCCATACGTGTCGTGGAAGTGCATGGCAATGTCCTCGGTCCGGATGCCCGCTGCAGCCAGGCTCTTGAGCAGCATGCTCGTCCGCGGCGCGGTGCCCATGCCCGTCGTGTCGCCCAGCGAGATCTCGTCCGCCCCGGACTCGAGCAGGTCCGCCGCCATCTCGGCTACCTTGTGCGGGTCGACGTTGAACCCTTCAAAGGGGCAGCCCAGAACCACGGAGATGTAGGCCCGCACCTTTAGCCCCATGCCCTTGGCATCCTGGATGACGGCCTTGAAGCGCTCGAGGGATGTCTGGATGTCGCAGTTGAGGTTCTTCTGCGAGAAGCTCTCTGTCGCGGCCGCAAAGACGGCCACCTCAATCTCGGGCTTTGTGACAGCCTCGGATCCGATCGCGGGCTCGAGCTGGGTCGAGAAGGCGTTGGGGTTCTGCTTTAGGATCGAGGCTGCATTCTCCAGACCCTTGGTGTTCGGGGCCAGAAATGAGTAGGATACCGGAACGGGGGACTGTATCTTCTGCTGTAGAATGTGCTCTAGAATCTCGCTCGAGTTCGCCATCTGCGTAGTGACAATTAAATCAGCTCGCTGTCTCCTGCATGCCCGCATCCTGACGGGGGCATCTTGATGGAAGCTCACCTGCGGAACCCACTTGGGCGCGACGAACGACCCAGCCTCAATGGTCGAGAGTCCCGTCTTGGCCAACCTCTCGATCAATTCAATCTTGGTCTTGAGCGGGATCGTTGTCTTCTCGTTCTGCAGGCCGTCACGAGGTCCGACCTCGACCAGCTTGACCCTGTTGTCCGAAACCTGCTGGCTGCTGGCGGTCGCAAAGCCTCGCTGCACGCGCAATGGAGCCCGCCTGCAACCCCTGCAGAGCGCCGTGCGAAGGAGCGTCATGGTGTGGGCTGTTGATTTCCGGTGTGCCGGTTGAATCTGCGATGGGTTGAATGTTGCAATGGGAAGGTTTAGAAGCTGGGGTGAGGAGCTAGCTATTGACGGATGTGGATGGTTCGTGGGCGACGATGATCCAATGCCGATCGCCTACCATCGGCCTTTGTTCCGACCACACCCACCAAAGTCCGGGGTCGGCATCACCTAAAAGTCTTGGAAGGCTTGCCTAACCTCGGCTTCGAGTACGTATGGAAATTGCTTAACTTTTGGGCATTTCATCTATGGGAATTTTATTTCCGACATTAAAAGCGCGTTGGCTAAAGACGTTGTAAAGAAGATACGTACACCCGCTTCATTTTGGGTATGGGAGCAGGCTACAGTAGAATTCGCACTTGGACATCAGGGTCCAAGGCTCGCCATAAACACCTCGCATTCTCCGTTTAGTACTCCTCCTCAAGCTCCTCATCAGCCAGCGAGTCGGCAGCAACCTCCTCGTAGTCGCGCTCGAGGGCAGCGAGATCCTCACGGGCCTCAGAGAACTCACCCTCCTCCATACCCTCACCAACGTACCAGTGGACGAAAGCACGCTTGGAGTGCATAAGATCGAACTTCGCCGACAGAGAGGACCAGGCCTCGGCAATGGCGGTCGTGTTGGAAAGCATGCAGCTGTTTCGTGCGTTAGAAATTATAGATAACCATGGGATGTTTGGCAACTTACACGGCACGGTCCACCTTGGCAAGATCGCCGTTAGGGACATTCTCGGGAGCCTGGTAGCAGATACCAAGCTTGAAGCCAGTGGGGCACCAGTCGACGAACTGGATGGTGCGCTTGGTCTTGAGGGTGGCAACGGCGTTGTGAGCGTCGCGGGGGACAACGTCACCACGGTACAGCAGGCAGGTGGCCATGTACTTGCCGTGGCGGGGGTCACACTTGACCATCTGGTTGTTGGGCTCGAAGCAGGACATGGTCATCTCCATGACCGAGTTGGCCTCGTGGGCGGCCTTGGCGGCCGAGATGACGGGCGAGTAGGCAACCAGAGGGAAGTGGATACGGGGGTAAGGGACCAGGTTAGTCTGGAACTCGTTGAGATCGACGTTGAGCGATCCATCGAAACGCAGAGAGGCGGTGATGGACGAGACGACTGCAAATTTGGTCAGCTTACGGGGTCTTGGGTCTGTTCATAACGTCTCTCTTACCCTGGGCAATGAGACGGTTCAGGTTCTCGTAGTTGGGACGCTCGAGGCCGAGGTTGCGACGGCAGATGTCGTAGATGGCCTCGTTATCGACCATGAAAGAGCAGTCAGAGTGCTCAAGGGTGGTGTGGGTGGTGAGGATAGAGTTGTAGGGCTCGACAACGGAGGTGGCAGTCTGGGGGGCGGGGTAGACGCAGAATTCGAGCTTGCTCTTCTTGCCGTAGTCGACGGACAGACGCTCCATCAGGAGGGCGCCGAAACCAGAGCCAGTACCGCCACCGAAGGAGTGGAAAACGAGGAAGCCCTGGAGACCAATGCAGTTGTCGGCAACGCGGCGAATCTTGTCGAGGACACCCTCGATCAGCTCCTTGCCGACGGTGTAGTGACCACGAGCATAGTTGTTGGAAGCATCCTCCTTGCCGGTGATCATCATCTCGGGGTGGAAAAGGTTGCGGTAGGTGCCGGTGCGGACCTCATCGACGACATTGGGCTCGAGATCGCAGTAGATGGCACGGGGAACGTACTTGCCCTGACCTGTATAGCAGAAGCATTAGGGAGGGGGAATGTTATTGTGTTCAGGGGGGGCGATATGGCCGTACCAGTCTCGGAGAAGAAAGTGCTGAAGCCCTGGTCGGGGTCCTGAGCCTTGCGCTCCTCAGTGAGGTAACCATCGGGCTATTTTGGTAGTGTTAGCTGACCGAGCCGGCGAGTCGTGGTTGGCGAGTCGTGTCGGTGTTTACCTGGATACCGTGCTCGAGGCAGTAGAGCTAAGGTGGGGATGTTAGCTACAAATAGTCCAGAGGCGGTTAGAATATTTCCGAAGCTCACCTCCCAGCAAGAGTTGGCAATCTGGCAGCCAGCCTGGCCGACTATATTCGTTCAGATCAGCACCCGTATAGATATAAAGTTCGGTAGGCTCGGTGGCGGTGTGCCGACAGGCCCCGAGCAAGCCACACTCACCGTTGATGCTGATAACTTCACGCATGGTGGATGTGTGTGCAGGCTTTTAGGTTCGAACGGCGTGCGGAGGCGCGAGAGGACGAGTGGCTGCGGCAACAGGAGCGAAACCCTGGGTGGCAGCAAGAGCGGTAGAGGAGAGGTCGACGATGGAGACGGCGACTTTTTGCGAGGTTAGTGAAATGAGGTCGAAAGAGGAGAGCAAAAGAAAGGAAGAGCGTCAAGGTCGTTGGGCGGGTTGGAAGAAAATAGGTGGGGGAAATTTGGGAGACAGGGGGGCTTGCCGACCTGGGATTTGTTGATTTCGAGGGCGTGGCTTGAAGTGGTAAGCGCGTCTGCTGGTTCCTGCTGCCTTCACCGCTGGTAGGCTGTCGGGCTTCTGGCTGCCAGCTGGTGCCAAATGACTGCCAAATGGCCACCGCTGCACCGCAGGTATTATGGGGACCGGTATCTCTTGGACGCGTGATGCGCTGGACAATTCGTCACATCACGAACCGCTGTAGCAGGAGATGCATCTGCGAAGAAATGCCGCTCAGGACTCTGCACGCAGGTACTGGCAGGCGATGAATGAAACCAAAGAGACACGGCCCGTCTGTATCCGTAGTCGCATTGCTCAGTTTGCGGTGAACTGCTACATGTCTCTACACGATGCCGTCACCAAGGTGACCAGGCCCAAGGGTCCCTCCCAGGGCATCCATGCCGCCGACGCGCGCGCCCAAGGCAAAGCTCCGCCTGCCACACCCGCCCCCATGCATGTCCAACAAGCATCAACGTCGTGTCTGGTGATCCACCACCGCCAACCTCACTCCACGAGTCCACGCCCAGCCTGTGAAGAATATTAGCCATCATGCCGAGACCCTCTATCCGCCTCGCGGTTCTATCTGCCCTGCTCTCCACCGTCCACCTCGTTGTCGCCAACGTCGAAAAGGCCATCTTCCTGGGGCCAGCCCTCACCAACATCCCCACCCACAAGCCCACGCTGCCCGACCTCAACCTTCCTTCCCTCACCCCAGGCAACCACTCCATCCGCACCGAGCTAGATCGCGTGTTCCCCTCAGACACCCCGGGTCAGCCCGCCCCCGGGCATGCAACATGGCTTCTCCTGGACAACCTCACCGAGGGCCAGCGATATGAGGTTCGCGTCTGCTGGGCAGCTACTGTATGTGTTTCTCACTGCTCCCCAATGTCTCGCAGTCTACTTATATTATAAATCACAAATCAAGGAGCCAACAAGCTTCGATCTAGACGTCTTTGAGCTGGCCACCGTCTGGGAGACACCGGAGCTCAGCCAGTCCCTCTCAGGGTATGCTTCTTCTCGCCAGCCGAGCTCCAGCTCTGCCGAGGACCAGGAACCGCGGATCCATCAACCCGTGCCCGATGAGACGGGTGAGAAGTCTTCCTCCCTCCTGCTTCTGCGCGTACTAGCGGCAGCGGACTACTTCGCCGACAATGCCACACTCATGATGGACCCGCCTCCGGTTTTGGTTGATCTCATCCTTGATCCCTTCATCTATAATGTCCTACCGCGATCCCTCGTGCCGACTGTGGGATACATCGTGGCTGTCTCCATATGTACCTGGTTCGTGGCTCGTTGGGCGGCGTCCTACCTCAGCTCCATCGCAAGGTCCCAAGACTCGGGGAAGAAACACCAATAGCCCACCACCAGAATGGATTAACAAGAACGAAAACGACATTTCCATGTTCCTGCAGAAACAACTCTACTATTTACAATGGATGAGATTCTGCTATACTCGGAATATCATTAATCATGCATCTTCGTAAACCCCGCATGGGTCTTGAGAAAAAGGCGTATAGGTGCCACAAGCTGGGGATTACACTAGAGGTGCATCCAACTTCACCCGCTTCCATCCTCGGCAGCCCTGTTGTACGAAGCAGGTCCAGCGAGATTG
Source organism: Amphichorda felina (assembly GCA_016490725.1). Lineage (NCBI taxonomy): Eukaryota > Fungi > Ascomycota > Sordariomycetes > Hypocreales > Bionectriaceae > Amphichorda > Amphichorda felina. Next base: position 77,569 of record JAEMHR010000073.1, on the reverse strand, counting down.
CGTCAGGAAAACATCGTCTCCGCACGGCCGAGTACCGATTCATGACCAAAAGAACGCTTCTCAACGACGATGGGCAAGGATTTCAGTAAGGTGCACCGTACCCATGCGGCTGTTGTTGTTGTTGCTGGCCGTAGGGCGGCTGGCCACCGTACGCTGGCTGCCCCGGGTAACTCCCAGGGTAGGCGCTGCCGCTAAGACCTCCGTGACCGCCGTGGCCGCCATGCCCGCCATGACTGTGACTGCCGGGGCCTCCGTAGGCACCAGGGGGAGGGCCAGGAGGAGGCGCGTACTGAGGGCTGTGTGCGCCAGGGAGCTCCGCATAGCCCGGGTGCTGCGAGTATGCGGCGCCGCCATGGCCACCGGGTGCTGGCGGCTGAGGGCTGTGCGAGTACTGCCCGTAGGACTGGCCGTGAGACGGTTGAGCCTGGGTCGGAGGATAGTGCCCATGCGGAGAACCGCCGCTCGGGGGAGGAGGATGGTATGATTGGGCATTGTGCTGCGACTGGTGCTGGGTCGGCGGCGTGGAGTGATACGATGGCGCAGCTCCGGCAGGGGGGCCAGAACTGCCCGCTGATCCCGGGGGTTGGTAGGTGGGAGCCTGGCCAGAATAGCCTCCGTTGGAGCCTGAGTTGTGGTAGCCATAATTTTGAGACTGGAAGTATCATGTCATGGTCAGTAATGGTAATCAGGGGCCACGATGAGAGCTCTCGGACTTACGTCGCCATGTCCCGGCTTGCCGCCAAACATGTTAGCCACGCCTCCCATGACGGCACCGGCAAGGCCGCCCTGGTGTTGCGATGACTGCCCCGACGTGTTTCCGCTATGGTAGTTCTGCGGAGGCGACGGCTTGCTGGACGGCGAAAAGAGGTTGGACGCCAGCTGGCCGACGAGCTTCCCTGCGCCCGAGGGCTTGCCTCCGCTGCCGTGCGAGCCGGAGCTGCTGCCGCCGTGCCCTCCTCCTAGAAACTGGCTAGCGAGATCTCCGAGCGGGTTCGACCCGTGCTGGCTGCCGCCGCTGCTATTGTGGCCGCTGCTGTGCTTGCCGCCGCCAAGGAGCGCGTTCATGGCCATGCTCTGTATGCGACACATTGGTCAGCCCACTGGGTTCGAGCATCATAAAACACTCGCGGGAAATCTGCTTACCCCAAGGCCCCTCTCGCCATTGGGCCCGTCGCCGCCCCTCATGCCATCCGTCAGGATGGGCTCCATGGTGCCGTCGGGGAAGCGCATCGTCTGGGAGCCGTCCTCGTGGGTGATGACCTCGGGCTGAGGCTGGCCGGGGGTGCCGTAGGGGTGCTCGGTCGCATGGAAGGGCGTGTTGCCCGTCTGGACGGCCTCGGTGGGAGTGTCCCATTGGGAAACGCCGGTGGACAGCTGGACGTAGTAGTACTTCTTGCTCGAGCCGTCCCATTGCGCGATCCAGCCTGCGGGGAGGGTTGGCGGGGCAAACGTGGGACCGCTGGCGCTGGGAGACGTCGGGCCTGCCATGGTGGATGGCGGTGGGAGGGAGGCTGTCTCTGGTCTGTCGTGGGTTGGAATTGAAGGATGAGAGACCCAGAGATGGGACAAAGGAAGATAGGGAGGAAAGAGGAAGAGGAAGGGGTGGAATGTACAGACTACGGAGCGCTGGAGGTGGTATTGGGGGGGAGGGTCGTAGTCGGCCGCGCCACTGGCCTATCTCTTGGTGCAGGTACGCAATGGGCCGACCACAGGCCTCGTTGCCAGTCGGCCGATAGGGGCAGATGCACCGTACTTGGGAAATAGCCCGATCGGCTATAATAGTAAGCACCCACAAGCGACGGGGACCCTTCTCGGAGCACCTGAGAGGACTACAATACGGAGGCCACCGACCGATGGTGCCGTCTGTGCTTTGGTAGGCAAGCAATAAGTGAGGACAGTACGAAAATGTTGGGCGGTCAGACTGTTCAGCCACCACTGCGCCTGGCACTGGCAGTGTCTAGCACAGCTGGCTGGCGCAGACACTCGAATGCCCAGACCACCCACCCAGTGGCCCACACTGTTGGGCACTCCCGTTGCGTCTTCGCTCGCCGCAAGCGGTCAGCTGCGTTAGGGTCCTGTTGTTCTGCTCTATGACCACGTTCCACCGTTCCCTTTCGTCAGCTACTGCCCCCATCTGGCACCTGACGGGATGGAATTTTCATGGAAACTTGGCTGGTGCTACTAGTACAACAATGTGGATGGATGGATGGTCCTCGCGCACCCAATGGGTGTACAGTGCCGGCCCTGGCATACATGAGAAAATCCATGGCGATTGTGGCTCAGATGACGTTTTCGCACTGTATTTTTGTCACCAATCAGCCACACCACCGCCCCTCGAATCGGGAAGACCGAAACAGTGCCTCCTTTTCAATAGAATGAAATCCATGATTCCAACAAGGACGTTCATTCATTGACGCTTTGTGTCGAATTGTTTGGAAATGGTGGCTCGCTCTTTTTCGCTAATCTGTAGCATTTTACTTGGCAGTTTCTATCTGAGACAAGAAGGTTTCGACCCGGAGCCATTCATCGCATTCATGGTACGTTTCATTATTGGAATCACACATTCATTTCACTTCACTTTCAAAGAGGCATGGGTAGTTTTTCTCTCATCGATCTGGATTTCCACCCCCATCTGTCTGAGACTAGCTACCACCGAAACCAGTGAGCAGCCCATTGTCAATTCCCAACTCCAGATCATGCGTTTAAGCCTTTTCCCACCTGTCGTGGGCAAAAGGGGGTAATGTGCGTTTTCTCTCTCAAGAAAATCAAGTATGTACTCGAACAGTGAGAGAGTCCCCTGAAAAAAAGAAAGCAATGAACCAAAAACACCTTCCCAAGTCCCAAAAGTTTGCCAGTTCGTTTTCCCTTTTTATTTCCGATGCAGGTATTCGAGCCGCGGAGGACCTAGGCGCGCCAGTTCTTGCCAGGGGACTTCTCGCGGGCGATGAGCAGGTTGCTGCTCTGGCCAGGGGTGCAGGTGGTGCCTGGCTGGATGTCCATCAGCTCCGACCACACGCCAGAGGCGCATCGTTGGAACTGAGAACCGCCCACGCAGTTCCACTCACCTTCCACACCGCAGGCCTCGCCCTTGGTCATGGCGCCCTTAGTTGGCGCCGGCGTAGTGGCGGTCGTTGTCACGGTTATGAAGACGCCGCCGGGCCTGCGAGTTGGCGAGGCGAGGCTCGTTGGAACGGACACTGTTGGCGTGGTCTTAGAATCGGAAGACTCGGGAGACGGAGAAGGAGAAGAAGAAGAGACGGGAGACTGAGATGACGGAGGAGAAGAAACGGAAGACGACGAAGGAGAAAGAGGATCAGGAAGTACTGACAGCTTCTGGGCCGAGGCGCAGCTGCCCACGGGAGGAGCAGTCTCGCCATCGCCGGCGTTGCGGGTGACATCAGGGCCGGGGTTGGGGAACTCGACGTCCTTGGTCTCCGTGGTGGAGCAGCCGTTGCCAACGTTGGCGACGAACATGTCAGGGCGGCCAGAGAAGGGGTCGCTGGGAGCACGCTTGGACTGCTGGGCGGAGCTACCAATGGTGACTGAAGCGCAGTTCATGTACATCTCGCGGTTACCAAGATTGTTGAACCAGGTCCAGGCGAAGAGGGCATCACCGGCGGGGGTGTCGTTGGGGACGGTGAAGTCGTAGTTGGTGTCTCCAGTAGCAGCAGGGCAGTCGCCAATGTAGGAGTGAATGACGGTCCAGGAGGATCCCTGGTCGAAGGAGAGGGAGATCTGGCAGCTGCCGCCAGCGTGGATGGTGCCACCGGTGATGGTCATCTGGTAGGACTGGCCAGGGGTGTAGGTGGTGACAGACTTGCCCTGATCAGTGCCCAGGAGAGAGTGGTAGCCCTTGCAGGGGAAGTTGCTGCCATCCTGGGAAAGGGGGCTGGTCATGGAGTAGTCCACATCGGTGGTGAACTCGTTGAACTTGGAGCGCAGAGGAGGAGGCTGGCTGATCTCCATGTGGGCAGCGCCGAGGCCAGCAAGGCCAAGGGCAGCGGAGAGGGCGGCGACGGTCTTCATGTTGAGTTGAGGAAGTTGGGTTTGTTTAGAGATTTGGGGTTTGGTTTGAGAAGGAAGAAGGTCGAAGGTTGCAGGTTGCAAGTTGCAAGTTTTTCAAGGATCGAAAGGGGCCTTTTATCTATAAGAGTGCGCTTTTGTGTCAGTGATTTGCCAGTGCCAGCAGTGCGAGTGGGAGGGAGACGTCTGCTGCCGGCTGGCAGCAGCTGTCAGGCAGTTGTACCAGAGTTCTACTCCGTGAATGGCTGGGTTGTTCAGAGGGAACGTGAGATCTTGTTCGCAGAACAAAGATGGCAGTGAAGGCTGGTAGTTGGAATTCTAGCACCGGGCTGGAGAGTGAGGTAGGGAGTACAGGAGACGGGAGACGAAGAGGAGGTCACTCGCATTCCTTATATATCCATCGTAGGTGGACGGTCAACGGGGGCCAACGGAGGCCAACGGAGGCCAATGGAGGCCAATGGAGACTAAAGGTACGTATCAGGTAACTACGATAGTAGAGGGTAACATGATACACGCGCTTGGCTGCTCGATCGATGCAGCCATTCATGCAGGAGGCGGTTGCCTTGCCATACTTGACGATTGATGGGACGGCAGACTAGGAGCATGAGGCATGAGGCATGAGGCCGAGTTGGCCGCCGGTTGTCGATGACCATGGGTCGACGGGGCCACACAGACACATGCTACGTTGTAGCCTTGTAGACTGGTGGTTGGACCGTTGGACCCCGGCTGAAGACGCCGATGCTCTGGTGACTTGGTCCCCCGGCCCCCCGGTGATGGTCCCCTGGTGATGGTCCCCTGGTGATGGTCCCTTCCCCCACATGGCCAGAGGGACGAAACGACGTCAAACCATGGTGGGCGTCGCGGCTTCTGGCCACACCTCTGCAGCGGGAAAGAAAAAAAAAAGGCTGCGATCGTCAACGGCCATCTACAGCCGACGACTCATCCCCGAGTCAAAATCTCGGAGCAGGCGCCCATGGGCCGCCAGGGCCTCCAGAGCGGCGTATCGGGCGCTTGTGCTGGGGAAGACGGCGGATCTCTCTGATGGTGGATGGAGGGCGGATAGGTACGTACCGAAAACGTAGCACTCGCAGGAGCAGAGCCGTGCACCGGGGACCAATCATGTCGTCAGGCGCCTGGAGCTGTGAAACGCTTGCTCCAACAAGGAAAAGGCTACAACGACAAAACTAGAACAGTTACTGGTACCAATCGTTAAACCATGATCCCATCATTGTCTTCGATTGTTCCAAGTCGAGCCTGGGTGAAACACACCCGCGTAGGCGGGCACTAACACGCCTTCCACAACATTCCATCACGCTCATGGCTGCTACGCGTCCCGTTCCTCCTCATGGCCACGCGCCTGCCTGTGTCCTGATGGGTGATGCCACATGCGGAAGGTGGGCACCCAAATCCATCCAATTCCATCCTCCATGTACACTCCAGTTCCGAGACAGCACAAACCCACAAACCCCATCCCCACGGCCCGTCGCCTATCGCCCATCGCCCATCGCCCATCGTCTGATAGACTTGCCGATGGATCACGCTGGATGCGCACGATCGCATTCTAGATTTCTAGTTTATACTAGCACTCGCCATGCGCCTCATGCCCGTCGTCTCATGCCGTGCTCCGCCAGGAGCCTCCTCCATGTGTCGGATCCTCGTCATCATCAGCTTTGCGCCTTGGCTATAAGTTGGCCGGTGCCCCCTCGGCGTCACATCCGCTGCATCCTATTCCTCCGTTGCGCACCCATGTTGATCGTCACCTGCCAGTTCAGTGCTGCCAATGTCAGGTACGAATAGGCTGCAAGGCTGAAATGCCTGGTCTTCTCCCTAGGCCAGTCCAATACTACTAGGTATTGCCCATTTAGCCCATCCTCGAGCCCCCAATTCTCCGACAACAACGCTACATTCTCACGACAGTGTGAAACAATGACCAACTCAACGCCAACATCGATACGTAATGCGTACGTATGATAACCCAAGTACCTGGGAGCGTAGTAGGACGAATACCTGACCGCCCAATCAAGGCCCATGCCAAGTTACCAGCACAGCTCCCTTGGTACCTTGCAGACTTGCATTTATTACAGTTGTGGACATGACTGTTCTCCCGCCTTGGGTAGTCCACACTGCCAAAATCCTTCCCAGGTCCCCTGATGCCCTCCTTATCATCGATCCTGCACCAGCGATTACTGTGATTCATCCTCCGACTCCTCCCTCCCCAAGGCGAGTTTCGAAACATCTTCGTCCTTCCTCTATCCCACCTATGCCACCCACCCACACCGCCGCACATGCTCTCTTTTGCCGCCACACACCTCAGGTGGTTTAAACGTCTGTAGTCTATTCGTAGTAGTGGTATCCGTACTCCCACCAGCAGCTGCACGAGGGCCCGTCTGCCGCCCACATTCCCCCTTGATGCCTGCACCTTTGACGCCATGTCGGCGTGTACTACAACTGGCCACGTCTACCCATCAAACACCAAGACCAACGCCATACGCAGTAAATAGGCACGTGCTGCCCGGTTTTGGCCCCTCGCCCGGTATCCGCTAATTTTGGCCCGCCAGCCACAGTAGGCTTGTCCCCGGCCTGGGGGAGGATTCTCAATTTCTCTCTGTCCTGAGCTGAGCTGCTCTCCCCTGGCTACTACTACTACGAGTAGTGAGACTGCGAGTAATCTGTGCTCCGTACCTTGGGTAGGTGAAGTTGTCTCTCAGGTTGCATTCCCCTCCCGTCACGTCCCCTGCTTGGCGCCCCAAACCGTACAGGCCTTCCTCTTCGAGAACCTTGAAACCCGGTCCAAGAGGTTAGATCGCTTTCCGTCCGGCACTAAGTGTTCTCGGTGCCTACTACAGAGTAGCAATATCCCATTTTACGTATTACGTACTTGGCCCCGGCAGCCCCCCAGCTCCACCCGGCACCGGCTCTTCCCCAGTTCCCAGATGCACCTGCATATGCCAATACTCACTCGTATTTGACGCTGGGCAATGAGAATGCCATATGACCCCCTGGTCCATTCGACGGCTCGGTAAATGCCAATATTTCTACGGTAACAAAAGCCGGGAATTAGGCAGGGACGGCTTTAGGTGCTGTGTAGGTACTACAATGTACGTAAGACAGGAATAAGAGAGAGTACTACTAGTAGTATGCCACGCCTCAAGAGTCAGAACCTCCCTCCACAAGTCCACATGGCAGCGCGCGCCCAACCAGACTTGAGCTAACGTAACGTAACCTCCCCCATCCCCAGTCTCCAGCCTCCCAGCTCCGGTCTCGAAACTCCAAGTTGCAAGCTCTCCCCTTCTCATTCAGCCATCCTAGAGGCCTCGCTATCATTCGCCTCACTCCACATTCACAGCATCATCAAGGACACCACCATGCTAATCTCTTCTGCTCACATGCCAACTAGTCAACAATTCGCTAATGATATCATTAGCTACAGATACACATCCACCACCACCCCATGCTCTCTCCTGTCACCAGGCCTAAAGCTGCCCGAGTCTAGTCACTGCTCGGCACATAGCACCGGCTTCAGGAGATGTCCAGGGCTTGCCGTCCATCGCACTACACCAATCCGACCGCGCTAAGGACCTCTGCACAACAAACATCTCGATCGAACACCCAGTACGATGATCCCTCTCCGCTTCTGTGCGTAAATCATTCGGCCAAGAAGACAAATGTCACCTTTTCTTCTGGCATAACGTTCCACCTGCGATAACAATGAGTCCCAGCATGGAGCTTCTGCATCACCCGGCCTCGCCAGTGTAGCTGTCGAGCGGACACATGTCTCCCATCTATGATCGTGATGCATACTGATGCTCCAAATATCAACTATATGCTACCTCGCAGCTCTTCGGCCAGTCGGGTCTTGGCCATGCCGGAGCGGCGGAGCAAAACAAAAAATCGTGACGCAGCCTGTGTGCTCCGCCAAGACAAATGTAGTGTTCTGTGAGAGTATTCGATTCTGGACTCACAGGCCATGCCTCTCACTTAGCTTCGTCAGAACCCTCAGTTTGTCGGTTCTGGCCAGTGGCTGGCTGGGTTGCATGGCTACTCTGCGAAGTCTGTCGCTGTAGGCCTTGGGCGCTCTGGTTCCGGCCGTAGGCATTGCTTCCGCCCCGCTGTTGGTGGTGGGCCGCGTGCTGGTGCACCTGCTGAGGGCTGGTCCCCAACTGCTGGGGCCCATGGTGGTTGCCGTGATACCCGCGCGGGTGTGACACTGCTACCGAGTCAGCCATTGGTTGGTGACCATCAGACAAGGCTTTACTGACTTGGTCCGCCGGGCTGTTGCTGCCCATGGCCGTAAGCCGGCTGGCTATACTGGACCCCCGGGCTCATGCCGTACATCTGTCCCTGTTGGGAACCTTGATGGGCCATCATGGGCGCGACTGGCCGTCCGGGGCTGGGGTAGCCACTTGCTCCCGGACCCGGCTGTGGGGGGCCTCCAGGTGGCATGAACTGGGGGTGGCCCCCGGGATACATCATTTGCGGACCGCCGACCATGCCTTGCGGTCCGGGCATGAACTGAGGCTGCATCATCATGGGACTTCCCATCTGACCTTGTTGGGGAGGCATATACTGCGCGTTACCAGAATAGCCTCTGAACTGGCCCATCTGCGGGTTGCCTGGGCCCATGAAGACGGGTTGATTATAGGGGACCTGCGCCGGGGAGTTCATGCCCGGGTATGCCATGGCTGCCTGACCAAGTCGAGGTGAGGCATACGACTGCGCCGAGTTCGAGTGCACCATCCTATGATCGTCGTGTCCGTACGGCTGGTGCGGCCCTGTGGCATGCTGGGGGTTGTGCATCTGCATATGAGACATGTGTGGTGACTGTCGCGGCCCCATATTGGGGCCTCCATGCTGAAGGTGGAAAGGAAGTTGGTGTTGGTGAGGCATCTGGGGTGCCGCGTTTGGCGGATTAGGAGTTGCCACTGTTGAGCTCGGGAAGGGCTGGCGTTCAAAGTACTCCTTGTAGGTCAGGTGCATGGTTGAGTCGGGTTTCTCGTCGTCCTTCAGCTGTCGCCACGTAGGCAGGGTATCGTATGATGGACGGAGGCCACCGTTGTCGTCCCAGTTACGCCCTTGGGGGGGGGTGGCTTCCTTTATTTTACTGAGAATGTTGCATTTCTTGATATCAACAGCTTTGGTCTTGCGGCGAATCAACTGAGCCCCCCCAGTCGCCTCAGAGACATGATTGACTGCAGAGCGGGGGCTGGAATTGGCACTTGGGTGACTGCCAGGGTTGAAAGCTACGGCGAACGGACTGGGCCGGAACTCGTTGCTGTTCGGGTTCAGCTTGTTAGCGCTCATATGCGCAGGTACACCACTGGGACGACGGCTGAAGTTAGTGTCGACATTGTTAGCCGGTCCAGTTGGAGGAGCACGAATTTCCGGGTTGGGGCCGTGCTGGTGAGCGGCCGGGGGTTGGGACCACCTCTGCTGGTCGACAGCACGGATCCGGTAAGCAAGACTGCCAGCGGCCGGCTGGGGGGGAGGCAGATGTTGAGGCCCACCGCGATTGTTACCGTAGGGGCGATGCGGCTGCGGGGGGTATTGTTGTCGATGGCCAGGATGCCGGTTCTGGACTGCGCCTTGAGAAGCCATCTGGGCATTGGGTCCCCGAGGTGCCCGATTGTCTCCTGTATTCTTGGCTGAACTCGGTTCTCCCGACCTTGTCTGTGTTGTCTCCTTGGCCGGGTTGGATTTATCTTTGACGGCGGCTTCCGCCGCTTTGGACTTTGCAACTTCCTCGGCGTTTTTGATGGCTTTAGCCTGGATCTCCTTTTGCTTGGCTGGGTCTTTGGCGATGATGGAAACCAAATCTCCGGGGACAGGCGTGGACAGCTTAAAGCTATTGGCAAATTTCTTCAACTCGGTCAACTTAACCTCCTTGTCTGCCTTTGCCTTACTGGTGCGGACTTTCTGGGCCGTCTCCCGCTGCTGGCTAGCAAAAGATTTGAATGAATTCAAAACATCACGCTCCACGGTTAAGGTAGCGCTGGGAGTGCCATCTTTGACCTGGGGCGAAAGATTTCGGCTATTCGAAGCTGAGCTGCGCCCCGAGGTGCTAGCCTTGTCGGCGGACTTGGTATCAGCCCTTACAGGCGCCAGGGTTGCTGTGGTATCGCCAGCGTGGCCATCGGCACCAGGGCCTTGTGTAGGTTTGGCAATGTCCGCCTTGGGGGGTGCTCCGTTCCTGCTGGACTCAGAGGGCTGACCACTGCCTTCTTCGGGCACCGGTGTCGGTTGCTTCTTGCTGGGAACCTTGATCTGAGATGAGATAATGGCAGGATCAACGGGTGCGCCCTTCACTGTGGAATGGCCTGTTGGGGGTCTCTTTGCCGGCGGAGTATATTTGTTTTCCCGGCTACCGAGAGGAGGGAAGTCCTGCCGGCGGACGCCGCTGTATCTGTAGATTATTGTTAGTGCAGGATAAGAAAGATGATGGAGATGGTGATCTCACTTGTCTTCTTCATTTTCACCGTCGTTTTCGCCACCAGCGACGTAGTCCATCACACGTTCCTCAGCAACGTGGGTAGTGGCCGCTGCACTGCGCTCAATCTCGCGCGCCTTTTTCTCCGCTGCGACGATTCTCTCCCGATATTGCGGGTGGTTCTTGTCAATAGTCGTAGTGTAGATATTTTCATCGTAATCCGTCTTCAGCCCAAAAAGTCTTTCATTCTCAGCAAATTGGTCCCACGGCGCACTATTCGCCGACTTCTCCAAGTTGGCGTCGAGTGCGTTATTCGTATCGGGTACCCAAGGCTGGAGGACTCTTTCGTTTCCAAATCGACTGTTTGATATTGCTGCATCGGTTCGGAATGCAGATCGATTACCTGTAACAAGTAAAACGTCAGCAAAGATATAAGAAACAGTCGGTAAGGAGTGCTTACCGTTCTGGCCTCTTGCCGCATTTCCAGCGCCAGCTGCACCGTCCTTCTTTCCCGGAGGCATTCTGAGAGATGCTGATTTGTGTGCTGTTTCTCGAACGATGTGCCGGAAGTCCTGATGGATTCTACCATGCAAAGCGGTGCCGAAATTCTGCGCTGCTGTTTCGCACGTAGAGGAGCGTTATCGTAAGCTGTGGGAATACCTATCGAGCAGAAACAGGGGACGATCGGCTGCATTTATACCGGTTAGTGATGGTCAGAATAAATAAGGAACAGTGAGATAGCGCTTTTGAAAGCAAAATCGAGGTTGGCAGGGTGACGAAGGAAGGTTTTGTGCGTAACGTTGGCAAAATTGCTGGATTCCGGAGATCTGTGGGGGATGTGGCAGGAGCTTCTGCATCATGCCCGTGATTCAAAGCGATGCCACATTCGGGGCACATGGGAAGGGAAGTGAATGAGTCGGAACGAACCTCCTGGCGATAATCGATGGAATCCGTGTGCCACTCGAGAATGAACACCGATTCGAGCTGGTCTGAGGGATGTGCAGGCTCAAAAAAGGATCTCGTCTTGCCTGAGACAACGGGGGGTCAGCAGGAGCGTTGGGCAACAGGATGGTCGATTGAGGTGAGCGCAGGATCTTGTCGTTCCCAGAATCTGCTTGGTTCAAAGGCGCGAAAGCTCCTCGGACAGGCAAAGGATGCTGGACGGATGGTCGAGGGCTGAGGTCGATGAACGTACCTGTGGGAGGACAGAGAGAAGAAGCGAGAGACAAGAAACCCAAAAGAAGAACCAAGCGCAGCTTGTTTCCGTCACGATTGCCTCGCAATGGGCAGAGGTTGCATGGAGACGGGTGAGGTCCTTAGGGGAGGGGTGGTAGGGGACGAAGGGAAGAGGAACAGAACAACGAGGACGCCTCCAAAGGTGTGTCGCATGTGGTGAAGTGTGGACGGGAGATGTGGTTGTGAGGCTTTGTTTTCCCCCTACCTCGACGTAGGCGAACCCTGTCGGTTGACCTGCTCTAGGTTGGGCGCCTGCGGGGAGCTAGCGAGAAAGTGGGCTGGTGCGGGTGCTGAGGTGTGCTGAGGTGCTGTAGTGCCCGGGCTGGAGAGCAGCAGCAGAGCAACAGTACTACTCTGGTAGGTTCCATTGTGCCCGCAGGCGCCGCAGGGCTAGTCCCCGGGACCCGGAAAAAAAAAAGAGGCGACGAGCTCGACGAGTGGCTGGAAGCCTGCAACCTCTGCAAGCCTGGGGAAGCACAGCGCCCGAGAGGCTCCAGAGGCGAGACACCATCCAACCCAACAGCCAAATCACTGTGGAAAGCTGCTCTTTGCAGGTGCAATCGTCACTCGAGGTGCGTCTTTGTTTCAGGTACCTTATCTTGCAGTCCAATGTCTGCACCTGCGGCAAACGACGGGGCAATGACGGCACTGGTGCTTGCTCTCTGCATGCCACGGTGCATAGTACCTAGTTAGTATGTACCTAACCCAAAACTCCAGCCAGTGGCTGCTGTGGCGCTGAGGCTGTCGTCTCGTACCAAAGTACTATTAGGTAGGTACTAGGTGTATGGGAGGCACGACTACTCGTTCTCGTAGGTACCACATCATACCTGCGTCAGCACAGTCGTGCCCGGATCGCGGTTTGATAGTACTCAGTAATACCTTAGACAACATGTCAATAACTCCAGGTAGCATAAACAGGCGCACCAATACAAGTGTCAACATGCCGCAACCCTACAACGAAAGAGAGAGATGGTGAACAAAGGAATTCTTCTACAGATATTCACAAATGAGGAACCCAGAGAAGCCCCCCATCTAGACTTTGACTGTTGGTACAAGCGATTGCGCCCATCGACTCTCCATCTATACCCGAAGACCAATCTGCTCAGCGTAAGGCAGCAGGAAGAGGTCACCCACGGACGAAACCGAGGCCTTGCCCTCCAGCAGAGTCTTGGCAGCCTGTAAAGTGTGTCAGCAACTTGTCCACCAGGTCGGTCAGATCGGATTCCACTTACAGCCTTCACCTTCTCGGGAGTCACGGACTCGATGCCCTGCACCAGGCTGGCCGGCTCGAACGCCTTGCCAGCGTTGACGATACCAGATCCGACGAGGTGCAGCGTAGGCTCACGCAGCTGGGTCTCATCCAGAGCATTGAACTTGGCGTTGGCAATGGCCTTGGACACATCTTCCTTGCTAACAGAGCCGTTGGCAATGCTCTCCAGGGCCTTGACGGTCGCCTCAGCACCCTGGCGGACGGCAGCGGCAGGGCCGGAGAGCTGGACAGTCAGGAGACCAGCGTCAGAGTAAGCCAGGTTCGAGGTCGAGATGGAGAGGCCAGTGATATCCGCAGTGGCCTTGGAGAGCAGGCTGTATCCGGGAGCCCACTTGATGGTAGACTGTCCACCGAGGAGCGCGGCCAGCACGGCAGTCTCAGGCTTGGGGGCGGTGTAGGAGGAGCCGGGGAAGGCAATGACCATAGCGTTGCCTCCAGTGTGGCTCGCGCGCTGCTCACCACCGTGGTACTTGGAAGCCTGCGACTCGAACTTCTGGCCGGACTGAGACTCGGCCTGGACATCCTTGAAGAACTGGCCGACCCACTTGGAGAGGCTCTCGGGGGCAGCACCATCGGCGACGAGAGCCAGGTTGGGCTTCGTGTAGACGGCATCGGAGAAGCTGGCAATGTACTCCTCGTTCAGGTACTTCTTGTAGGGGGTGGAAGGCGTAGGGTAGACGGAAGCGCCAAGGCCGGTGTGGAACGCAACGGAGTGGGCGTTGTCGAGGGCGACAGCGGGAACATCGGCGTAGAAAGCGGCCTGCTTAAGACGGAGCACGCGCTCAACCTCCTCGTGGAACTCGTGCGCTATGTTTGAGTTAACACAAAACCGAGTCAGCCAGCCATAGTTGAAGTGTCTTACTCGTGTACTTGGTCATAGACACGACCTCGGCCAGGAGCTCGGCAAAGTAGGGAAGGTCATCGCGGAGGAAGCTAGCCTCAAGCACGAGGGCCTCACGAGTGTGCGAGGCACCCAATTGACCACCGAGAAGTTCGGACTCGCGGGTGATTCGGAGAGCAGAGCGGCGCTGGGTGTTCTTCCGGGGCAAATTAGCTCAAAGGGTTCGCATGCCATATCGACTATCCTCACCTTGAACGCGAACTCCTCCAGACCAACGGTCAGGCCAGGCAGCGGCTGGTATCTCGTACCGGCCTTGGCAACAATGGCGAGCTTGGTGGTCGGGCCATGGGCGTCGCGCGAGGCGACCTTGAGCCCAGAGATATCCGAGGTCTCAAAAGCTCCAGTCGAAGCGGCGGCGGCAAACGACCGCTGCTGCAGCGACTGGGCGCCCCACGACCGACGGGCGGCCTGCTGCGCGTGCCTCGCGAGAGATGATCTCGAGATCATTGTCGAGCGTAGTGTCGAAGGGAATTGACAGTCCTTTGGCCGTCGTGATGGCAGAATTGGTCCCAGAAGAAGTGCCTCGTCGAAAAGCTCCCGTCTAATTTTCGGGCCCCCGGAGAGGGAAGATCCAGGCATGAGAGTCACGTGATGAGCCACGCCAATGCCGAAGTACCACGGAGGTCTCTCTAATGGTCTTTCCGCCCGTTCGTCCCAATTAAAGGCACCTGCAAGGTACAGCTGCTTATTCCGATCGCTGCCAGTGGCTCCGTCCACCCCACCCTGTTAAGGAAGCTTCACTTACACCACCACTGCGACGAAAAATTGTTGCGACACCACCACCTGCGCACTTCAACGACGGACGCTCACCCAACCCCGCTACTCGCTTATTTCGGCCCCCGCATTCAGACGTGTGGAAGCGCCGCGACGGGCATCAATGACTCCTAGGTAGTAATTGTGACAGCTCTAGAGATAGTGAGAGGATCTCTAGGAGCAGAGCAATGCTTGTTGTGAGTCGGGTCCAACAGTCATCCTACTTGACTCCAGGCACTGACCATCACTGTGCCAGACCAAACATGCCGCCGAGCTTTGTGCTCTCCTAGTCAACGATCTTCATGGCGAACTCCCGTCGGTATGTTGTTCCCTTTCAAGCATTGCCCGCCAGCAACACTGTGCTCTTCGTCAATGATGCTAAGTTGTCGCCTCGTAGCGAATCCTTATTGCGTTGCTCACCAAGGGGCGATCGACTGTCCCGCAATTGGGCCAGCATACATCTCTGAATCCTCGGCAACTCCGCAACGGATTGGCTGTTCTTTTCCAGCAGAATCTACTATACACCCGCACCGATCCCGACACAAAGATCACAACGTACGACGCGAACCCCGATGCTTGCTACAGCCTTGTCAGATCGGGAAAAATACTCGAGGCCATTGATAGGCAGTTCGGCCCCTCCGAACGAGAGCTCGTCCAGACTCTGCTACAGCTAGGTCATGCTCGCATACATGATCTCAGCCAGGCCTTTGCTTCAAGGAACCATCACACCAACGGAAAAACAAATGGATCCCACAATGGCGCCCCGATATCATCTACCAATGATCTCCTAGTTGCTCTAGGTCGCCTGATCCAGGCAGACATAATCGAGACAGTCCGACCAGAATCATTTCGGAACCCAGTCGACGTCTTTCATGAAATCAAACACGATGTTACCAAGGCAGCTCCAGGAGAAAAATCTACCAAAACCAAAACCGAGCAACACGAGCAAATCTTAAATAGATGGCGTGCGTACCGGGACCAGGGCAAAGGTCTAAAGAGGCAACTCGATCAGACCCGAGGCTCTTCGGCTAAGAGGCGAAAACTTTACAACGGGCGGGCCGCCAATGGCGATTTTGAAGACGAGCCCGTTCCTCAACTCAGCGTAAGACTTCCAGCTATTGTTTTCTTCCGGATTGCTCCCTAACGGTTGTCTAGCCCAATATTATTGTCAGAGTCAATCACGAAAGGTGCCTGGTTGAGCTGCGAAACCAGAAACTGGCAGAGGTCGCTGCAGATGCGCTAGGAGAGGTCACCGGCGAAATTTACCACACATTGCTAAGCCTCCTGACAGCGGAGTTCGCGAAATGCCGGCCGGATTCCTTGGTTGAAGACGATACTCCAAGACCGCAACCCACTGTGACTACATTAGACATTCTGGATCATCTCGATGACTCGGTCAATGTTTCCATCGGAATCGGCAAAGTTTCTAAGGATAAGCTGGATGTTTCCAGCGCCGAGAAATTGCGCGCAGCTCCGCCGCAGTCAGATGATGAGTCAGATAACTCGGACATGGATGAGCCAGTCCCACGTCCAGCAAGGCTCATGGGCTCAATTGACGTCGATGACTCTGATGAGGAGGAGGATGACGATAGCGATGAGGGAGATGACACTAGCCAACAAAGGTCTGGTTCATCATTGAAGGCGAGTGAAGCTCGACAAACAAAGGTGAAATTCAAGGAAGAAGCAACTCCCCCGCTCAGTCGATTAGACCAGATGCGGCAGCACCTGCTACTCCTCAAAGAGAGCAAACACCAGTTCATTCGCCATTGTGGCACGCAAGGCCGCGGCCAGTGGACAGTGGATTTTCAGCAACTCATGCACCGACTTAGAGATATCGAGTTGGACGCCTTTATTGAGCAAGCGTTCGACCGTCATGGCCTCCGACTCACGCGAATTCTACGAGAGAAGGGGAAACTTGACGAGAAGATGCTTCACACGGCAGCACTCATGAAGAAGTCGGATGTGCAGGAGAAGATGCTCGCGATGCAGATGGCAGGGGTGGTGGATATACAGGAAGTCCCCAAGGACAGCAGCCGCCTAGCCAATCGCACCATGTTCTTCTGGTACTTTGACGGAGATCGGACGGAGGCGCAGCTTCTGGACGACCTGTACAAAACCATGGTGCGATGCCTGCAGACTCTTGAAGTCCAGAGACATAAGGAGAAGAATATCTTATCCTTTGTGGAGCGAAAAGACGTGCAAGGAAAAGAGGAGGAGGTCATGACAGCGGAGCACTACAACAAGTACAATCAGCACTTGGAGGTGGTGGAGAAACTGCTGGGCCAGGTGATGCGGTTGGATGACATGGTAGGCGTGTTTCGGGACTTTTGAGACACCGGGATAAGGGCATTGGCGAGTCTAGGAGGTTTTTATCATCAATGAGAAATGTGCAAAGAATCGACCGAGAATTGGTGCCTTGTGAGAGTAACACGAGTTGCAACGATTGCAATGGCCTTCATGATACGTACCGGGAGTCAGACGACAGAGGTTGGTTTTAATAGGTTACACGAAACATGCATTGTGCACATTGTTCTCTTGGTAGTCATTGGGTGGGTAGTAGTTACCTACGTAAGTAGTAGTAACGCGTGAGCAAATAGCCGTCTACTATCCGTACTTACTATTAGTTTGTGGTAGTAGTTGTCTCTTCCATCGTCTAACTGGCATCTTTCTGTTCTGGACTATTAGAGAAGATCTTGGCTGAATTTCCAAACTTTAAGACGAGAACAGGTATCAAAAGGTGTTGATTTATCTAGCCAGTCAAAGAGGTCAATCTCCAACACGAATATGGGAACTGGTAGCCTATAACAATGAGCTATCATGCGGTTGGGCCGATACTGTAGTACGTACTGATACTCGTGTGTACTATCAGGGTCGCAGTTTAGGGTAGGAAAGTCTGAGTTTGTTGAGATGGCGTCGGGGGGAGTGACAGAAATCGGAGATCAGTGGCTCGGCGGCAACGTGCGGCGCTAGTCTACGGGTAATGGCCTGATTCCGAGTTTATTTCTGTCACTCGACTCGGCACAAGCCGCGTTCCTGGTTGGTGCGCACAGGCCCCTGATCAATTGCCCATCGGATGCCCGAGGTCGGCCACCGTCTCAAAAATTTCCCTGCTCGACTCGGGATTCCTCGACGCGATCTTTCCGTGCTCGTACTTTTTGCGACAAACCCTCCCACGCAACCGTCCTCTTGGCCAATTCAATCCGCCCCGACACGCCGCCGCCATTAAAATGTCGCCCCCCGCTTCGGCCGCCGGCCGAGAGAAGGAGTCCAACCTGGCCAGATTGCTGGGCTCTGGTATGTTTCACCCCGGCCGGGTTGCTGCGAACCCGTGGGACGCTGGCTTTGGCTAACCGGGTGCTGCAGGTTCCGCTGGTATTGCCGAGCTCGCCATCTTCCATCCTGTTTGTCGTCCCTCGATCCCAGGGCTCCGCATTGCGCTCCCCTGACACTGTTTCTCCAGGTCGATACTATTGCGAAGCGGTTGATGAGCAACCAGACCAAGGTACGGGGTTCTCTCCGGCACCATAGCATGTGAACCCCACCCTCTAACCGGCATTCTCCTAGATCTCCGGCACCAGCGAGTTGAACCAGGTCATCTTCAAGGACAAGGCCGCCGCTCCCATCGGCCGCAAGTTCGTCTCCCTGTTCCCCGGTCTGGGCTACGCCGCGGGGTACAAGGTCCTCCAGCGCATATACAAGTATGGCGGTCAGCCTGTGGCCCGTGATTTCCTCGCCAAGCACTACTCCAAGGACTTCGAATCGGCATTTGGCAAGAAGACGGGCAAGGCTGTCATGCACTCCACGGCCGGAAGGTGAGTTTTGTTGGAGCGTTATAGGCGTGGCGTGGGTGGCACGGCTGACAGTGTGTGTCTCCAGTCTTGTCGGCATTGGCGAGATCGTCCTCCTCCCCCTCGATGTCCTGAAGATCAAGCGTCAGACCAACCCCGAGGCCTTCAAGGGTCGTGGTGTTCTCAAGATTGTCCGTGACGAGGGCTTCGGCCTGTACCGTGGCTGGGGCTGGACGGCTGCCCGCAATGCCCCTGGTTCTTTTGCGGTGAGTTGCTCTCTTCCGAAACTACGTTTCTTCCCGGAGAAACTGTGTGTGCTGACTGGGACGGATAGCTGTTTGGAGGCTCTGCCTTTGCCAAGGAGTACCTCTTCCACCTGCAGGACTACAACAAGGCTACGTGGTTCCAGAACTTTGTTGCCTCGATTGCCGGTGCCTCGGCCTCGCTTGTCGTCTCGGCTCCTCTCGATGTGATCAAGACCCGTATCCAGAACCGCAACTTTGAGAACCCCGAGAGCGGCTTCCGCATCCTGACCAACATGGCCAAGAACGAGGGTTTCGGCAGTTTCTTCAAGGGCCTGGTCCCCAAGGTAGGCCCCGTCACAACCACCATAATTATTCATACCGACCCAAGCTAACTCGTCGGACAGCTGCTCATGACTGGCCCCAAGCTGGTCTTCTCCTTCTGGCTTGCGCAGACCCTCATCCCTGCGTTCGACAGCGCCCTGTCCCGGTGATTTCACCATACACTATGAATTTATAATGCGCCTTCTTGAAGAAGATAGCGGGTACTATTACGTTGGAATTGGGGACATGTGGACCAAGAGTTTTGAATGCGCCAGGACGCTGCATTGAATAGACACTCTGCTCTGTATGAATAGACTACGAATAGATCGAATCTCAGCGACTGGTTATTGGGCGATGCAATTTTCAATGGAAGAGAGGCCTTGTGGTCCGTGTCTGACGTGGCCAAGGCAGCGGTCAAGATGGTCTGGGCACTACTCCTCGTACTTGAACATATTAGTAGTACATACCTGGTAGTAATAGTAGTAGTGGTAACTACTCGTAGTATTGGTACTCGTAACAGTACTCGTAGTAGTACGGGTGATAGTGGTGGGTGCTGTGGGCGCTGTGGGTGCTGTGGCTGTAGCGGCGGCTACGTGGCTGCGGTTGCCCAGGTAACCTGACCGCCATCGACGCCAGCAAACACAACAAACCCCTGCAACTAAGCTCGCGCCAGGCGCCTTCCCCAGGTCATATCAATGGGGCTCACCACCTCTTAGTCTCTCACCAGCGCCACTCTCCCCGACACTTTTGACTCTTCCCGTGATACCTACTCTAATACTCCACACCTCGAAGCCGATTCCTCGCGGAGGCGATCTGGACGTTTTACAGAGGCAGAGCCTCCAGAACACAAACCGTGCTCGCCTTCTTCTGAGACGCCAGTAAGAAGCGTGGGAGAAGCGGTGCTGCCCGCCCATCTTCGATTCCACGCTCACATTCCTCACCACCACACAATGTCACACGACGGGCGGGATAGCCCTCTTGAAGGGCACCGGCAATTGAGACATAAACACTCTGCTTCCTTCGACCATGGCAGCCGAGCTTTGGTTCCCATGTGCGTTTCCTCTTTTACTCCATAGTCTTTTGGTATCATACTGGCATATACTGACTGGCGTCATCGTAAACAGGTGGGACAGCTCGGATCCCGAACGCGCACCGCCGCCGCTGCCTTTGAACCCGCAGTCTCCCAAGAGCTTCACGTCGCGCGCAGGCACGTCGAGCGCCATCCAATCCGCCCATGCAGCTCTTAGTGAGAGAGCACGGGAGAGTAATGCTCTCGTCCCGGCCTTTGGCAAGCGTCTCAACGATCACTCCCCGGAGCGGGCTCTTGTCAAAGGAGGATCTTCCCACCGGCGCACACAGACACTGCAGTCCGGATCGGTCCGAGACCTGAGCTTGATGCTCGAGGGTGGTGGGCCAAACAGCAGCCCAAGCACATCCCCCTCTAAGTCACCCGATAAATATCGTCACTGCCAGCCCCGGTCATCGACATCATCGCCGACACCCCACTCCAAGGACAAGGAAAACAAAGGCACGGAGAAGGAGAGCATCACAGAATCACAACACAACGAGAAGGAACACACAATCACCGGACTAATGCCTGGACCCAGCTGGACACCTATTGTCCGCCCCACAGTCCGTCGGCCGCCCCCCCAGAGCATTCTGGGCGAGAATACGCCACCCCAGTCGTCTACTATGCTGGCGCTACAGACCATGGGATCTCAGGCCTCGAGGGCGGAGTCTGAGCCTCCGTTGTCCAATGTGACCAATGGGTCTGTGGCATTCACAAAGCAGCCCCAGTCCCTCGACAACATTGGGGCGCAAATCATCAGCCTCACCAGCATCGCCACATCCCTGCAGAAGGAGATGTCGGCGCTTAGTCGACGGAGCAGGGACAATGCCACCGACCTCCTCAGCCTCAAGGAAGCTACTAACACCCGAGATGAGGATATTCGGAAGAGCTTGAGGGACCTGGTCGGCAGCGTCAATGAAACCTCTCACAGGCTCAGCTCTAGGGATCCCTTTGGCAGCCTATTCCTCGACAACAAGCCCCACAATCCTGGTTCATCTCCTACTAATCGAAGCTTCCAGCTCCCCCGGATACCTTCCCCCAAGAGCTTCTCGGAATCCATTGATCATGCCTCCGTGAGCACGCCGTCCTTGATTGGCGGGGATAGCGCGGCTTCTCTGGCCCTGCTGGACAGGATTATCCGGGATATGGGGACCAAGGAAGGACAGGAGAACCTGGTTTCCCGCCTAGCCGAGGTTTCACAGAAGCTGTCTGGTATGGTCACAGCTGCCAAGGTCGACGAGCTTCTTGATCACCTTCGCACTCAGACCCAAAGCGCCATTGTGCCCAGCGGGAGCCATGAGGAAGAATTCGATGGGGTGAGAGGAGGTGCCGTCTCTCAGCGAGTCGACGCTCTCCTCCATAACGAGGGTCGAAGGTCGTCTGCCCCTACTCGCGGGGCCGAGATTCTCAACGAAGACTTGATCAAGATTATCCGATCGGTCAAGGATAGTGTTGCTCAGGGAGGCGGCCTCACGGCTGAGGTGAAGGCTCTGGTGCGGGAGCTCCGTGGAGAAGTCCTGGGCATGGGTCGCGAACTTGGGAAGCGACTTGAACAGGTTGGCCACAAGAGCATCGACGAGAATGAGCATCCGAGCAAAGATGAGGTGTCTCGTGTCATAGATGAGGGGTTAGAGCAGATGAAAGATCAGCTCAACCATGTGCTCCGGGAGCACAGACGCCAGTCTGCCCAATCCGCCGCCACCTCCAAGAGTCTCGTAGACTACCAGGAGATTTACAACGCCATGCGGGCTGCTCTTCGGGACAACGAAGCTTCCCAAGGAGAGATGCCGGATCTGAGCAGGGAAGATGTGATTGGGGCTGTGAGGGATGCCTGGGAGGCCTACAAGCCTGAAATTGAGGTACAGCAGCTTGGGCTCGAGCGTGATGAGGTTCTCGCCTGCTTGAGGGAAGGCCTTCAGGAGTACGCCCCTCGGGACGAACGTCCTGCGGGCGCTACTCGAGATGAGATGTTCCAAGCCGTTGTCGAAGGCCTGAAGCATTTCGTCCCCCCTCAGATGGAGACGCCAGCTTCGATGTCGAGGGATGAAATCATTGAAGCTGTGCGGGATTGCCTTGAGGAATTCGAATTCCCGGTGGCTGCCTCCGCCATTGGAGCTGATGCGAACATCTCTCGTGAGGACATGGTCCACGCCGTCAAAGAAGGCCTCAACGACCTGGAACTCCCTAGGGGAGGAGCCATGGTACCTCATTCCAATAACGATGAGATCCTTACCCGCCTCGAGGATCTGATGGGCTACATTAAGCTCGAGTTCAAGGCCGTTTCTCAGGAAGCTAAGGACAATGTCGCCGCCAATGGGAGGGACACTGAGCAGGTCCTAGATGCAACAAAGGACGGTCTAGAGAGCTTGCGCAACGCCATTGAGAGTTATGTGGACCGAGCCACTGGCCACTCTAGCCAGGAGGAGTTCATACAGGAGCTCTGGAAGACGATGGATGAATTTAAGGAGGACCTTGGTGTCCTTGTCTCCGAATCCTCCGAATCTTCACGGCACCAGCTTCAGACGGAGCTTGAGGCGCTCCGGGAGATAGTCAACTCCTCGATGGTGCCGGCTATGCCTCACCAGGCGAGTAATAATAATAAGGAAATCCTGGAAGCGCTACAAAATACCGCCAACACCCTTCGTCAGGAGATTCTGCGACCAAAGGCTGAGACTTCAGAGCTTCTGGATGCGCTCAACGATGGCTTCAATGACCTGCGTGCTGGCCTCGACAGAGTCACTAACAAGCCGGTTGATTTGACTGCCAACGACGAGATTATGGAGGCCATCAACACTGTCCGGTCAGACATCGAGGCCATCCGGGAGAGCAGCAATGATCGGGCTGTTGCTGCCGTACCAGCGACCAATGAAGAGATCATCGATGCCATCAACTCTGTTCGAGCTGACATTGAGGCCATCCGCGAGAGCAGCAATGACCGGGCAGTTGCTGCTGTTCCAGCGACCAATGAGGAGATCATCGACGCCATCAACTCTGTTCGGGCTGACATTGAGGCTATCAGGGAGAGCAGCAATGACCGGGCAGTTGCTGCTGTTCCAGCGACCAATGAGGAGATCATCGATGCCATCAACTCTGTGCGATCCGACATTGAGGCTATCAGGGAGAGCAGCAACGACAGGGCTGTTGCTACTGTTTCGACAGCTGATGAAGATCCCTCTACGGAACAAGCCCTTATCCCAGCAGATATGGTCAAGCAGGACGATATCAAGAATCTCGAGGTCCTTATCACTCAGCTCCGCACCAAGATGGAGGCCATGGAAACTGAGCCTGAGCCCGAGAGTGTTCACAAGGAAGATCTGGGCCGCCTCGAGGACATGATTCGCAATGTCCAGCATGGTGTTGAGGAAATTGGGTCCCGAGAGGCGCCAGCTGCGGTTCCCAAGGAAGCAGCAGCGGCTGATGCTCCCGCCATCAATGGTGATGTCGCTTCGAAGGAGGACGTGGAAGCTATCGAGACGATCCTCCGCAACACCAAGGCCCGTCTGGATGACCTTATGGACGGCGAACAAGCCATTCGCAAGGAGCATCTAGACATTGTCGAGACTCTTATCCTGGAGACACGCGAGAGCATGACCTCCATCGTAGACCAGATGGAATCCGTGTCTCGTAAGGATGACCTGTCCACACTCGAGTCTCTTATCGCTCAGATCAAGCTCGACTTTGATGAAATGAAGGAAAAGGCCGACAAGTTAGAGGAAGACCCTGCAGAGAAGGTATCCAAGACCGATGTGGAGGCTGTTGAGACTGTGGTCCTCGAAATCAAGAACATATTGGATGTCTTCCAGGGCGTCGACCTCAACAACCTTCCCCAGAAGGAAGACTTGGCAAACATCGAGACGATCGTGAAAGGAGACCTAGCAAACGTCGGGACGATTGTGAAGGAGGACCTCGCAAACATCGGGGCGAGTGTGAAAGAAGACCTAGCAAACATCGAGACGATCGTGAAGGAGGCCAAGGAGAAGATGGAAGGCCTGAACGAGTCATCTTCCATGATCATTGAGAGGAAGGATGCGGAGCTCACAACTGTTGGCGACCGTGTCGTCGAGGTCAAGACATTCCTCGAAGAGCTTCAAGAAACGCTTAAGGGCAAG
Source organism: Amphichorda felina (assembly GCA_016490725.1). Classification (NCBI taxonomy): domain Eukaryota; kingdom Fungi; phylum Ascomycota; class Sordariomycetes; order Hypocreales; family Bionectriaceae; genus Amphichorda; species Amphichorda felina. Next base: position 53,430 of record JAEMHR010000073.1, on the reverse strand, counting down.
CTGGATGACGGCTCTACCGGTATCGAGGCCCTCGGAAAGTTGCTTGAGAGCATGGGCGAGAAGATTGACAAGAATGAGAATATCGGAACAGATCTCAAGGACATGTTTGAGACGATGAAGACGGAGTTTGAGGACTCGAGAGGGGTGGTTGCGGGAGCCAAGCTCGAGTCGGATGAGAAGCTGCAGCAGGCTGCAGAGAGCATCGGCACCAAGATTGACGACAAGATTGGCGAACTGATGACCAAGTACGACGAGTTCCAGGCTGCCTTCGACGAGAAGAGCAGCGCTGGCGAGGCCCGTAACATTGAAACCGAGGCTGCCGTGGTTGGAACTAAGGCGGTGGCGGACGAGCTCAAGGTTCTGGTAGACGCCCTCGGCTGTACCGTTACGGATTCACTGGAGAAGATGGAGGAGGCATCCAAGACCGTGTTTGAAAAGGTGGAGGAGCTTGTGTCTCGCAACGACGAGAGCCAAGCTGACGGCAAGGTTGAGCACCAGCAGACGCGTGACCAGCTACATAACGCCGTCACCCTGGTGGAGAGTCTTCGTGGAGAGGTGTCTGAGAACAACCCAAAGATCCTGGAGGCAATCCAGGAAGTACTGGCTCTTGTTGGCCAGCACTACGAACACTCCAGGGCCTCCACCACCGACATCCAGGACAAGATTGTAGAAGCCTGCCCTACCGAGGAAACCATGCTGGCCCTGCTACCCGCTCCGGAGAAGTTCGACGACAGCGAAATACAGCAAAAGCTGGACCGACTTGTTGAACTCAAGTATGACGACACGGAGTTGCAGGAGAAGCTGGATCAGCTTGCTCAAATCAAGTATGACGACAGTGTTGTTCGTGAGAAGCTGGATCAGCTTGCTCAAATCAAGTATGACGACAGTGTTGTTCGTGAGAAGCTGGATCAGCTTGCTCAAGTCAAGTATGACGACAGTGTTGTTCGTGAGAAGCTCGACAAGCTGGTCGACCACAGCACGTCCGCTGACCAGGCCTTTACTCAGCTTGCGACCCTGGACAGGGTCCACGAGTCGGTCGTCAAGACGGCAGCTGACATCTCTGATTTCTTGACCAACCAGAAGCAGCGTATCGAGAACGAGCACGAGGACAGGGAGAAGACCCTTCAAGACGTCACCTTGTCCCTGGAGTACAAACGTGCCGAGAAAGACCATCTCGATGCTTCCGTCCTGAGCTTGAAGGATGAGGAAGAGAGACTCCGGAAGAGCGTCATGACTCTTCGAACGGAACAAGAGAGTTTGATTCGCCAGAAGACGAGGCTCGCTGGCGACGTCTCATCTCTCGAGACAGCGATGCGTCTGCGCAAGGAAGAGCTGGGCGAAATGGAGACTCGGGCTGAGCGCCTGGAGCGGAGGATCCTTGAGGGGGTCATGGATCACTCGCGAGTTCTCCTCATGTCCAAGGCTTCCAAGACTGGGGGCGGCGACTCGATGAACCGCAAGCGGGTTAGGAAGCCCACGAACGAGGACGCCGCTGCCGCAAAGCCTTCTCCTAAGCCGGTCATGAACATGGCCTTGTCTGGTAAACGCCATCTGGGCTCTCCTAGCCAGACGGGAGCCGCTAGGCGCATCGCTTCGCTGGGGCAGATCAACAACAACAATGTCTCATCTGGCGGTTTCAAGAGGAGCCAGAGTGTGCGAACCCCTGCGGGAGCGGGCAAGTCGCTCCGCAAACGCAGCTGGGGCGGCGACATGGGGTCGGCGGATACTGACAAGGAGAACACGAGTGTCAGGGAGGAGACGGTGGAGGAAGTCGACGAGGGAGAGCCGCCGGCCCTGATCGAGGACGGTGGCGCCAGCGAGGCTCCCGGGGACCACGAGAGCGACACGGGGACACTTCGGCGGAGCAGCATGGTCAGCGGTAGCATGGTGAGCGGCAGCGACCTCTATACGGAGTCGGAGATGGGCCAGAGCGAATACGATGAGACGGCGAGTGAATGGACCGAGAGCGTCGTGAGCAGCGCTCTGGCAGCGACGGAGGGAGGTGATGTGGAGGGGACTGGTAACGACATGGTCTTGTATGGCCAGTGAGTGGCCTGGACGACGAATGCATGGTTATATGACGGTTTCAGATTGTACGAACGTTTGGCGGCGTTTGAATTGGGCATGATTAGCATGATGTTTTCATTAATTAGTTGTGATCAATATCACTTGAAGAAGAGATTGGGAAATCAACATCAATCAGTTGGTGTCAAACTACTGTGTACTCGTACAAGTATTAAATCACTGAATAAAGTGCCCCACCCCACTCTACACGTCCCCAAACCGAGACAGCGCGTCACGCCAAACCTCGCCAAACCTCGCCAAACCTCCATCACCAAACCCCACACCACACCAGAGCCATGGATCAAGGCGCCCCCAACCTGCTCTCCACGCCGGAGCTTACGCCTCTCGAGCAGGAGGTCCTCGAGGAGTACGAGCGCCTGGCCGAGAACATGAAAAAGGTGACTCCCTCCATCTCTACTCTCCGCCTCTATTGACGCCGCTGCAAGAGTGGGAGCTGACGAATTCACCAGCTCGCCTCCACGCTCGACCACCTCGCGTCGAACCCGAGCGCCGACATCCTCGACGGGCTGCGCGATCTGGAGCGCAAGACGAGCCTGGCGTTCACGCTGCTCAAGGCCAGCGTGTACAGCATCGTGCTGCAGCAGGAGATTGACTGGGGGGATGGTGGGGGTGCGCAGTAGGGCTGGGGAATGCTGGTCGAGGGGGAAGCAGGATAGACAATTCGAACGAACGCTGAGGACTTGATGATACCCATATACATGACGGAAACAAAAAATAACATGGCGTTTGTCTCTTGGATTGATTTGTGATATTACACATGCGGGAGTTCTAGACCACCACCACTCTCCCACGACTCTCTCGTACAAAGCTGATATACAGTTACATCAAAAGCCACGACCCGCGTGCCGGCCGCCCACACCTTCACCTCAAGCCTCCTTCCCCCCATCTACATGCTGGCACCGCCGTAGTACACCTTGCGCGCGTCCACCAGCTTCTTCCCCCGGCCAATGGCGATCTGCTCGGGGTCGGGCTGCTCGAGGAGCGCCTTGTACACCGCCTTGACCGTGTTCATCGGGTTCTTGGACCGCGGGAACTTGATGGCCAGGTCGTAGATGCCGGCGGCGCGGCACATGTCAAAGACGCGCGAGGGGACGCGGAGACCGAAACCTGCGCGACGAAAACGAGTCAGTCATCATCATCACCATCATCATTGCCGAAGGAGAGGGATTGCCCATCGGGTTCAACCGGGCTTGTGGGGAGGAACGGTGGGATGTAACGTACCTGGGGGACGAGCCTGGAGGTGGGCGACGGTGCCGCTCACCTTGCTCGTGACGTTGCCGTAGACAGTCCTGTTCTCGTACCGGCGGATCGGCCTCATGGAGCGGATGGCCAGGCCCTGGGCCGCCAGGGTAGCGGGGGCCATGTCGGTCGACTTGCCGTGGCCGATGCCCAGGAGGCCGTTGCCGTTGCCGGCCATGCAGATGACCGAGTAGCTGCGGACCTTGCCCAGACGCGTCTGGTTGCTGACGAAGCGCACGACCAGGGTCCTCAGGTACAGGCTCTTGATCTCCTGGAAGCTCAGCCCTGTGGCCCTGGTGATGGCCGCGTAGATGCCGTCCGGGTCCTCCTTGTCGCCCGCGGTGGCCGACTTGACGCCCTCCATGCCGGGGATCTTGCCCAGGTCGGGCTGCTCGGCCGAGTGCTTGTGGATGAGGCCGTCCGGGGCGGCCTCCATCACCTCCACCTTGGGCGGCTTGAGGAAGGCGTAGTTGTTCCTCTCGGTGATGGCGTCAATCTCCTTCTTCCACTCCTCCTGGAGCTTCTGGTCGACCTCGAGCGCCTGGGCCCGGGTGAGGAACGCCTCCTTGTGCGTCTTGGGGTCGAGGTCCACGTCCTCGTCGGGCTGCTCGGCATCCAGGAGGTACTTCTGGAGCAGCTCCGGGTCCTTCTCCAGATCCGCCAGCTCCTCGTAGGTCAGGTCAATCATGTCTTCTCCCTGGCTCTCCTTGACGGTGCGCAGGGCACGGATCATGGCCCGCGACAGCTGCTCGGTCGACGTCTTCTCGGACAGCTCCGTCATCCGGTTGCAGAAGCTCTCGACAAACTCCTCGTCGGTCGGGAAGAGCGTGTCCTCGGCCACGCCCTCGATCTCGGGCTTGAGGTCGTACCGGGGGTCCAGGGTCGCGTAGTCGTCAATGTAGTCGGGGCGGAACATGTCGTCGCGCAGGCGGCCCTGCCAGATCATGTCCTTGGGGTCGATGGCCTTCTCGCCGGCCTTTATCGCCTCGAGCTGCTCGGGAGTGTACTCTTGGCGCAGCTCCTCCATCTCGGCCTCGGTGTACTCGGCAAACTTGTCCTCCTGGTACTTGGACAGGCCCTCGGGCTTCGTCAGCCCCAGCTCCGACGCCTTGACATTGCGGAACTGCGACCGGCGTTTCGGCCGGGGCGTCGAGGTGTGGAACTGGAGGCATTGGAAGGCGGGTGATGGCGCAGGGGATCGCGTGCGGCCCGAAGAGGCGATGCACCTCCCGACGAGGCTGCGCGCCGGTCGTGTGACGCTCATGGCCGCCGGAGCAGTCGGTCTGCGGTCTGGATTGAGGGCGTCGGACGGTGGTGTAGGGATTGGCTGGGCCTCGGGGGAAGCGTCCTTGAGGCTCTTCGCGACGTGCCTGGCAGCTTGGGAGATTTTTCTGCGAAGGGATTCCCAATTGGGAGGCTCCACTCAGGACGCCCCTTGGGGCGACGTGATTGGATAATTTTGGATTAGTCATCAGCGACCGGTCCCCGACCTCCTCCTCGACCAAGTACCGCAACAGAGTACCTATCTGCTGTACTCGAGTATACGGATACAGTACTTCTCTATCCGGATGGATACGATGATACTCCATCACCACAATGTCTTAACTTCGCCATCTCGGCGCCATCGACCACTGCCTCAAACCCCCCTCCGAAATTTGATTGCGTATCCATACTCTGAACTCATCTGTGGGGCTGATTCAGCAGCCGCCCTGAGCCGCTGCCTGTCACACAGATGAAACGCCTCCTCGACCTCCCGAATGCTCTTAACCCCCATGTGTGACGCCTCATGTTTCGGTGTCCCAGGCAGATATCTATATGACCTATTCGTGAACTGAACCGAATCCTAAAGCTGTCCAATTCGGCGCCCATCTTCTCGACCCAATCCATATACACACCACATCCCCTACTGAAAAGCGTGCATGTTGGCAGAGATCATACACATACCTCTTGTCCACATCAAGCCAAGCAACGAGAAATACTCCAATGGGGCAGTTTGACTGGTTCGCTCGCATCGGTGCATCTGACCGCGCCATTGCCGTCCTCAACGACCAGCCCCAGCTCTTCACCACTCTCATCCTCGTCGTGGTTGGTCTCATCGCCGAGGGTCTCTTCATCTGGTTCATCCACTATGCCACCCGCAAGCCTGAGCAGAAAATTAAGAAGAAGAAGGACAAGGAGAAGAAGAAGAACGCCGATAATGTCCGTGGCGGCGGCGGAAGGAGGTGAGGTGGCTGTGAGTTACCAAAGCGAATGGAAGCTATATGCTTTCTGGTCTCCACAGGGGTGAGGAGGCTTTCAGTGGCAGTTCATACCTTTGAATTCAACCAACCTTTTCAGTTTGCTGGATATATAGGGACTGTTGATTGGCGGCCTCTGAGGGGCGGAGCCATAACTAGATAGGCCCAGATGTCATCGCATAGGAATAGGAGGCGCTTGACAAGTGCAAGGACATTGAATTTTGTGGTCCTCCAGCAATGAGGTGGAATTAATGTGCTGTTTAAATAATTCAAATGCTCGGATCATTCCCGGTTCCCATCTGCCCGTACATCCACTCATCGAGAGAGTTATAGTTCCCAGGATCAATCTCTATATCTCTCTTTTTCTGAGCCTCTGGTGTCCACGCAGTGTTGAACGGATCTGAGAAGGGCCTGAAGTTTTGATAATCTAGTGAATATCCATCTGTAGACTGTTGCCCTGTTTGTATATGAGGGGTTGGTATATGTGATGCTGGAATTCGAGACCAATACAGCGGTACTGGACTGTGGGAACGATCCCCGTATAAAGCAGTTGGTGGCGTCAGATGTGGACTCAAATTATGGTATGGCATCGGGGAAATGCATGGACTATATGGGGTAGGGGCTTCAGTCGTTGACATCAGAGAGTTAGGCCATATTTCCAACGTCCTTGATTGACTCTGATGGTTGAGCTGCGAGATTTTAGGCAGTTCCTCAAGAGGTAGTAGGGGGTTTTTCTGGCGCTTCTCGCTTGGCTCAGATGGTTCAGGCGACCCGGACTCTTGCTGCCTTGTAGCCTGCCTCGACCGTAGACTCGGTGTCTTGATATTCTTTAAAAGGACGTTCTAGGTCCTCTTCTCGATACCTTGGATGATCATCTCAGAATCATTGTCCATGCGCTCGTTGGAAGACGATCCCGAATTAGTGATCTTCTTCCTCAAGCTCGGAGACTCGGCATTGGCCATTCGGGCCAGAGAGGCCGCAATAGTCGGAATGAGATCCGCTCGTCCCGATAAGCCCTGTATACGAGTTCAGTAGGCGAGACTATTTTTGTAGTCAGATGTGCTAACCTTCAGGTAAGGCATATGAAAGACCCCGGGCGCGAGGTGCATCAAACCCGGCAATGCTTCTCCCTCAAGTACTTTAAAGCCAAAGCATTTTTTGCTCCCTCCTAGAAGCAGAATGTCAATCGTGGCACCAACCAAGCCTCTAGCTGTTGATACGTCTGCCACAGGTCTGACAGACTTGACTCGCTTTCTCCTTAAGTTTACTTCTCTTGAACGCTCTCCACATGGCTTACCAAGGGGGGACAGGAAACTGTCAATGGCCACACGATCGTCTAGGTCGAGGCTGTGATAAATCTCATGATTGGTCTCTCGATTTCCATCGATCTGCTTCTCTTGAGGCTTTTGTGATTGGCCTGTCGGCTTTATTTCGACTGTCTGATACTCGGTTACAGATGTGGAAATGTCGAGGGTGCACCATACCGCCTGAAACTCTGCCGTTGGAGCGTTTCTAGGTGCCACCAGTGCCGAGGTAAGATCGGGGTGCTGGATCGAGAATAAGAATGTGCCTTGAGGATAAGACGGGGGAGGATCAAGGGAAACTAGGCGGATGCCCAGGCGATCCCATGCCTACGCGCCTATGTGTTAGCAAGGCGTCGGTATCTTGGGTCAGTGATGACTATACCTGGTGACTTTTGATCCAAGCTGCTACAGCTTCGGACTCAGTGGCACAGAGGGGCTCTTCTAAGCTGTTGATTGAAATTGTCAAATGGCTGCATCCCAGTCTTGCTACCCACAACTGCTCGTCATTCATGGCTCGGGTCAAGTCGCTGAGCGATGAGATATGCTGAAACGGGGAAGGGAAATCGAGCGCTATAGAAGAGTCCAACGACAGCTCTAGACCGCCTTGCCTAGCTGCAAGACGCACAGGTGTTAGAGGAATGGACTTGAGAGTCATCGTTGGGTCTAACACGACGAGGCCTCGCTTCTGGCCAAGTGCGTGAGCACGCAAAGAGATCGAAGTGGAATTCGGCGGGCTGGGGAGTGTAAGGTATCCAAAGGCATTCCAAGATGGCCCAAATGCTGGATGAAATTCTCAAACCTAGAATGGGCAGAGGCTGGAGCCCGAAAAAGTGACCAAATATAGGAGCATAGGAGGCACACGCCTGCCATGGAAGGCACTTTCCTCAGCGCTGGTCAAGGCGAAAGAGGGAAGGTACGGATACGTGATATGAAGGGAGCGCATTCATACGGTATGGAAGTGCAGGAAAGGGCAAGCGCCGCTGAAAATAATAATGTTGAAGGAACGCCCCCCCGCTGGCGAAGCAGCACTGTATATGGTTATCTCTAGTAGTTGAGAATGGTAGAAATCATGACACTCATATCTTTGTCCCTTTCACCTGGACATCTATAAATCGAAACCTAGATTCGAACAACGCTTGGCCAATAAATGTAGATCAAATGTGCTCGCTTCAAGACACCTCATTTGGCAAACCACGGGAATGCCTTCTTCCTCCCCTGATCCATTGAGCCACCACCGCCACTCTCCACCTGCACGCTTCGCTGGTATATTTCCTATGTAGGGGATTAGCATATATAATGAGTATAAAAGATAACAGGGAGTTGTGTTACCTCATCGTCTGTGGGCATACGGCAGCCCAGGATCATATCCCGCACATTATCGTTCTTAGCCAGACTGGGGTACGGGGTTCCCTGGCTTTTCATGATGGGTAGTAGGACCTCGCCCAAGACCTCAAACTTCTTCCAGTTAACCCGGTCGCCCTTCTGTCCAACGAAGGTCCTGCTGCCTTCTTCCGCCGACACAAGATCTCGGCGATGCAGGGGGATGAACGGAATCCGCGGCAGCGGCGAGTTCTCCCACGCTAATCGGTAGGCAAAGTGGCTCTTCTGAGTGCCCATCAGGATAACCAGCCGTGCGAAACGCTTTTGGACGTCGGCCGGCACTAGGTTCCTCGTCTGGGACAGACGGTGAATGGCGGTGCCGTTGATACCAGCCAGAATCGCCGCTAGGCCGTTGTAGTTGTTCAGCTGGCGAAGCTTAAGGGCAATGTTCATAAATTTCTCCAGAACCTGTGCGCGGTGCTTGGCCTTGTCTCTGAGAAGGATCATGTTCGCAACCCACTGAGCGATATGGTTGAAGTGGCTAATCATCCGATTCACATTTCGCAAACTCTTGCACTTCTCCTTTTGAGTCGCTGATAGGCTGACGTGCCTCACAAAGTCGCGGATGCGAATCGATGAGAACATGACCCAGTCAATCTTTGTTAGTTCGTCGGCAATATCGTCGTCGGGCTCATCCATGAATATGTGGTAGCGGTACTTGTTCATCGGGAGGTGATCCTTTGGCTCGAGCTGCGCTGCTTCTCGCTCATACTCGTCATATGAGTGGAACTGGAACTGGCTTCCCACACTGCTCCCCCTGTCAGCGTCCGAACCTTCGGATGGCCTTCCATCTGCATCGTCATCAAATTGCAGGGTGCTGACCCCAACGGCTAGCTCGCCCGCCTCCTTGGACGGATGTTGGTTCCCCGCCGAGCCACCGTTCTCATCTGCGTTTGCCCAGCCCGTGTCGTCATCCTCCACTACGTTCAAATGCAGATTTCTACGCATCTGCTGCGCGGCAATCGAGAAGATTGGCTCTGTCGACAGGTGCTTAATAAACTCCTCCAGGTTTTTTCTCGTCGCAGGCCGCGCAAAGTCGCCCGGGTATAGGGACACCCACTTGGCCACGACCTCGATGATTCTAAGCTGCGTAGCTGTCCTTGACAGATAATGGGCCGCCTTATCATCCCGCACGCGGTCCAGCCGCGCTAGAATTGCCGAAAAGAGATCTCCAGGGGCAGCAAACTTGCGGTAAAGGCATAGGAAAATGTCGGAAAAGTTGGCGTCGGCCTTGGATAGACGAGGTGCTAATAGGCGATCTACGAGTTCGTCGAACGATACTCCGGCCGTTTTCCCCGATTTTTCCACGTTATTGTCGTCGTTTCGTTGTAATATGGGGATGTCATCCGAGTATCTATGAGATTCTGCGTCTGACTCGTCCACATCGAGGAGGGAGTCGCCCGGTTTGTCGAGTCGGATACCTGACGAAGACCTCAGCATGCTGTTATACGACTGATGACTCCCATTCTCTGGATCGCTTGGAACAGAAGAAGAGCTCGAATTTAGTTGCTGACCTAGTCGAGGGCTCTTCGAAGACTGATTCCGGTAGTTCTCCGTGATAGGGGGGTTCGCGAACCCCTTGAGTAAGGAAAGATCGGAGCTTGCGCGACTGTGCTTGCTATGCTCGCTAACGGGCCTGACGCTGAAGGGCTCTGGGGCCTCGAGGTTCGACTGAGCTCGCCGTCGCGCAACAGTCTCGCCGTTCTCCTCTGGTCATACGTAATCAGCTAGCTGTGGCTACTCGCAGGGTGTCAGGATCACAGTACCCCTTCGGTGGGCCACGGCGGCTCTGAGTATTGCTTGTAGGCAGGAACGGGCTACTTCTGGAGTCTCGGTTGAGACCTTGTACGTGGCTATGCAGGCCTGAAAATACTTGTGGTTGGACATGGCCTCTGCGTCAACTTCCCATTCATCTTCCGGGTGCTCGCACTTGGTAGCCACTAGAATGGAGGACAGGCCGGAATTCGTCAAGGCCGCTTTTCCAGTCAGCAGAGTTCCCCATCCAAATGCGGGACAATGTAATCTTTACCCAGGGTCTGAGGCAAATCTCGGATTGTCTCCTGGTTCGTGACGTCGTAGAGGATCAGGGCAGCGTCGACGCGTGGTACAATGTGACCGTTTATCTGCTTCGGCCACTGTATAGGTGTGGTGGGACTGAGCTCGAAGTGCTCAAGGTCGAGTTCGAGCAGGGTGATCATGTGAGTGATGTTATCGACAACCATACGGACGCTTGATGTACTCGAGATTGGTGGCCGTGATAGCCCGAGGACCTTCTGGATGAAGGACGACTTGCCGACACCGGATGAGCCGATGATGGCAACGTTGAACGACTCCATGCTGGATGGGCTTAGGGGTTGAGACTGCAGAAGGCGGGATCAAACGGTCAGTATTTGCTTCATTCGCATCCCGCTGCATGTCCACAAAGACCTAATCCCAGCCTTGTGGCATGACTGTGTTAAGGGGGCGGCGTAACAATGGCATACCCAGAAATGCGAGTTCCACGGTATTAATGACTCTCGGCGCGGAGGCGGCCAGCGCTTCTTCGGGCTCTTCTCATCGCCCTCGGGCGCAGACGTGACTGGGGGCTGTTCGTTGTGCGAGTCAGAGCCGGATCCCGTCGGGGGTATTGGCTGGAAGTCTTGAAAGAAAGGGTCTTCGAGGATAGAGTAGAATGAATCGCGGTGACTGTCAGGCCGTGCTGTCGATAAGGATGCCGCGGAACTACCGCTCGAATGGCTGCTGTGAGCAGCCGCCGTTTCCGAGGGTTGTCTGTCGCTGCTCGTCGCTGAGGTGCTGTCGGCGTTGTTCGAAGCGCGGCGTCGAGGGGCCAGGTTCGCGGTCGGGCTCGGAGAGGGGCTATCGGAAGACCGCGACTTGCCAGAGCGCGGTCCGTCTGGAGGTTTGTGAGCATGGAAGCGGCCATCCTTGTCGGCGGGCATTGTCTCTGTGCGAAGGCTGGATGTTGGATGTGGGTGGGGCAAGCGGAGGTGGTAGCTTGAGGGTTAAAGGCTGGGGAATGGATCGTGACAAGAAGAGGGGAAGCAGGTACACAGACGCGATAGTGGACAGGTCTCGACAAGAGGATGGAAAGAATCCCGTCAGGTGAGCTGGGGACAGGATAACGGAGCCACTAGGGAGGTAAGGTATTATTATAAAGGAACGAGCGAAGCTATGGGAAGCTTCAACCAACCGGTCGCTGAGCAGGCGTGGTGGTGCTGTGATGGGGGACTGACTGACATCCGGATTTGGTACGTGCTCCGGACCAACTCAGAGGGGTGCAGGGAAGAATGGAGAGCACTGCGGCGAACTTACCTGGGAGTAGGCGGATGGTGGACTGGACAATTCGAGTCGTAGGAGAGGTCGGTGAGGTGTGTTGGAGGCCGAGCTTAGCGGAGATGCGAGGCGGTTCCTGGCGAATCGAGGGGTCGCTGTTGCGTAATGCAAGTAGCAGGAGACGGGCTGCAAGAGACGCGGAGAACGCGAGTCAAGGCTTCAATCCAAAACGCCAACGCTGCTAGCACTGCCCAGCAGCCCTTGTTGGTCCTGGGGAACGATTGGGACCGAACCGGGGCCAAGTTGGGGTGAGGAGCGTGTATTACTCGTTGCTGGGTAGACTGGTTCGCAGAGACGACCGGCCGGGGCTGTTGGAAGGGTTGCGATGAGTCGTGGGCAACTTTTATGCTTGAGGGTGAAATCCCCCCTCAGCACGTATTTAGAGGAGAAGAGACGCTGATGATGTTGAGACGCAGCTCAAATGGGACAGCAGGAGAATAAGAGGCAGGCACGAATATGGGGGCCTGGGGCTGTGGGCGGAGGAGGCAGGCGCCAGATGTGACGCAGGTGGGAGCCACGCAGTGGCCGCACAAAGCCCAATTGGTGAATGGCACGCAACCTGAAGGTGATGACCGTTGGACCGCTGCTGAGTCCTGGCTGCTGACTGCTGCTGGCTGCTGGCTGCTGGGACCTGTTTGGGTCCAGTGGAGCGAGGAGCCAGACGCAATCGCACACTTTCGCGAATCGCCAGGCGTCAAACTAGTCATGCAACTTGAAGTTGCAGGGCCACGTTTTGTCGCACTTTGGCTCCCTAGAGCCACGGACCCAGGCTCCAGCTTCAGCCTCGATGTGACGATAGGAGCCCAGGGGTCTGGGACGACGGGCATCTTGCAGGTGGCTCTCAACGTTTACTCTGTAAGCATTTGCCTTCTAGGCTATAGGCAGCGTCTGTATTACGACGGCTCCTACTAGTTGTACTACTGCTCCATAAAAGTATGTGTAGCTGCTGCGACATCCCAACACGCGGAACTCTGATCCTGTTGTTGTCCAGCTTATCGCCAGTCGACATACTGGATGCCGATTCGTCGAGGTTACCGTCCTACCAGTAGTACGAAGTACTAGCAAGAGTAGGCACTATCAACACCAGTTCGAGAATCGCTGGGCTACCAGCCTTATTAGGCTAAGGCGATAGCACCATCTCGCTATCTCGTCACGACGGTGCAACACCGCTTACTACTTTAGCAGCTAAAGGCATGTGGCATAGCACTGTTGGATACAACAGGCAGTTGCCAGATGAGGCAGATGCCCGTATGGACGGAGTATGTGCGTCGCCTTCTTGTACTCGTACACCGCCAGGACGGTGGAGCCTCGGCCAAGCTACTAGGAGTAGGCAGCTTCCATCGTTGCTTGATGCAATGCAGTGCGTCGTCGTCGGACTCCAACTTGCCTGCCCGGTGGCGGTAACAGCAGGCGAGACATGCTTTTACTAGTACTTGTGGTAGTACGGATACTATATGTACGATGGACCGCCAGCCAACAAATGTCCAAGCTTGGGGGCCACGTTGGCACATCGACTCATCAATTGATAAGTTCGCACCTCGCGGTGACGCGCTACAGCGGCAGGGGCCGCCCATTGCTGCCCCGGCCCTGCCCCCAAATGGTCGTGATGAGCTTGCCCAGGCTGATGCAAGTCGCCATCAGGCACAGAGACACAGGTTTCTGTTCTGGGAGGGAAATTAGGAATTCGGGATGATCCGCTACGGCATCAAGCTGCGGCGGCTGTCCCACGGCATCGGCCCGGATGGTGAGACTTGTGAATCATTAATTGCTCGTCGTTGCTTCTCGGGTGCCCCGCAGATCCGAGTAATATACCTCCGGGGGATCGGCCGCCAGCCGTTGAATCCAACTCCTAAGACCCCTGGGTGGCTAACCAAGATCTAGCTAGTGGTGGATATTGGCGGGCTTGGCGGGCTTGGAACGCTTATTCCAGTGAGCATTGTCTGCAAATTCGAGTCAAGATGGTATCCCCGTGTTCTTGACACATATTAATGTAGGTTCACGTAACTATATTCACATGTGATGAAGACTCTTTGCGGTTCGTTTGTTGGTTCCGCGCTGGCCTCAGGTACGGGAGAGGCCGCCCCTTCTGGATGGCGAGTGCTGCATACTCCTCTGAGCCAAGACATTAAGGACTCAAGTCCAGGCCACCAAGTCTCATGCCCATGGCGCCCTCCCTCGCAGCATGCCACTTCGAGAAATCGATGGCGCGGTACGTACGGAGCCTATAATAGTTCGATCAACGGAAAGATCGTCCTTGCGTGTCTGACTGCATTTTGCCCTCGGCAGTGGGCGATGCACAATGGCGCAACAGACGGCACTTCGCAGCACCGCAGAAACAGAGCTGCCCAAAACTGTTCGACTCCGGGGCTCCACGTTCCATATGGTGCAATGCTGGGTCCCGGGGCAGACCACCATCTGCAAGAGGTGCCAATGAAGGCTCTTTTGGACGCGCCCACCCGACAGTACCCATCGTACCAGCATGCTGCGGCAGCAGTACCTACCACGCCATCAGTGCACAAGCGCGTTTGACACCCGCCCTCCCGGATCTGGTGGTACCTTGCGGTGCCTCCTAGACATCACCGGCAGTATAGGTACCTTCTCGCCAAACTATACGAGCCAACCTCAGACTGATCCCACTCCTCGGTGAAAGCCCTCCGCCATCGGCTTCGCTCGCCATCCTGTAGACGGACGTGGAAGCCGAACCTTCACCAATGCCCTCTGAAGTGGTGTGTTCCAGTGGATCCACACTAACAGCTTCTAGCGTCGTTGCCCGGCCCGTCGCTCGCTGGCGCAAATGGTCGACGTCGCAGTGGTAGGCAGGTGCTTGTCTCTAGGTGCTGCACTCTGCAGGGTTAATTTGATCCCGTGAGAGCTCCCCGACCGCTCGAACTTGTACAGTCTCCGAGCATCTTTCTTTGTGCCGGGTTACCCCAACTCGCCGCTTCTTCTTCGTTTGCTCCATCGTGCCCATCATCGCCATTCTGCGCCGTTCTTTGTAGCACGCCCCTCCCACCGCATGTAGGCAGGCCCTCACAGATGATCTAGGTAAAAGGGGTCCTGCCGCGGTACTTCTCACGTTAAACTTCACCTGGGGCAGGCACGATTGGGAAGACCACCCTAACGTGCAGGGATCCTCATTCAAATTCTCGCCAGGCTTTTCCGAGGTTCCTGATTTCTACCAACGCTCCTCTACCGTATTCTACCTGGCCAGCTTTGGCTGTCGTCCTGTTCCTATTCAACCCCCGTGGATACATCGCCTCCTGCTTGCCGACTATTTGCCACAACCCAGGCAGTTGAAGAAACAATGGCCGACACCATGAGCCTTCCTCACGAGAGGAGAGCCACCAGGCCGGCACCCTTACCAGCACGACGGCCTGGCCCGATACCTGTGAAGCCACGGTCAAAGCAGCCAACGCCATTTGACCCAGAAGAACTGTCACGAAGGCTGTATATCGTTCTCGCCGAGAGGGAGGCATATACCGAACGGAGCAGTCAAGCACGCGTAGAGGCAGAGACGCAAACGAGATCGCCGAATTTCGGACAGCCAACGTCTGGCCAGCCCATGGTCGCCTCATCACTGGGCCCTAGAGTCCTTCATCTAGCAGGCTCAAACCCCGAATACCAAGATAGGACTCAGATGTGGGTGAACTCGAGTAGCGGGGTGGGTGAAGGTGCTGCGGCCAGCTACCGCCATGTTCCCCAGGTGGCTGCATCCCAATTCGAGCGTACGACAACGGTTGACAGCTCCGAGACCAGAGTATTGGCTCATAGACTCTCCAGAGCGGCTATTAGGTTCCACATGGATGGGCCAAATGGGCACCAGAATATGCCGGCTCACGACGCAACCACTGCGCCGTGTGAAGTGACCAAAGCCATGAGAAAAGCGCAAGTCCAGAGGAGCAGAGAGTACGACCGCAACCAGTTTCAGCATCCTCCTATACTGCAAATGACAGCAGAAACCGACGAGAGGCCCTTTCGGCTGGCCCAACGACACACGTTCGAGACGCATTTTAGAACTAGGGCAGAGGGCCATGGTGATGATGATGCCATCAAGCGACTCAGCACCTTCCGCGCTAGAACAACTTCTGACCCCCCAGGGACGACTTTGCATCTGGAAAGACGAGATAGCCGTGACAACAATGGGTTGGGTAAGGTTGACTGGACGCAAAGCGACGACAAGAGGAAAGCGAACAATCCAGGGCAGTCGCGCCTGGTTAAATCTGAGTCGAAGTGGACTTTGAAAGGACGGCTTGGGACTTCCCAGAAGAGCAGAGACTCAGGAAGCTCACCTTCTGATGCCACCGATTCAGTCGCCGAGGGCTCCCTCAAGTCGCCCAAATCATTGAAGTCACCAAAATCTGGCTTCTTTGCGCGCTTCAAACGTTAGCCACGGATTCTGCGAGCCCGCAAGGAAGAACCCACTCTGTCCTAAGAAGCTCAGACATTCGTGGAGTACATATTCGATACAGGGAAATCGCTTCTGAGCCCAACAGCGCTTGCGATATCATAGTGTCTCGTCAGGTCTCAGAGACAGTCTCGCTGTGTAGGCTGATGGCCTCTCATGGACCACTTTTGGAGCGAGCATCCTCAAGCAGATGCAGGACCAATTCCGAGTACTCTCTTATGGCCTCACCATCTTCTCCTTCAGCCTTTCTTGCTTTGTGGAGGGCCGCCTTGCCGCGCGCAATACCTTTGTCGCGGTTCCAGCCATCATTCTGAGGCGGGAGATCCTTCATCAGGGACTTGGGGATCCTGGATGTCGCGTCGGGGGGTGCCTGAGTGGCGGCGTGGATCTCGAGGAGTTGGTCGGGGAGCCGAGGATACTTCCTGAATAACCACTGCAACTGTTCCGAATGCTCCAGGGTGCGGAAGGGATGCTTATGCCGTCGCCCTCTGGGATTCTGGGCTTCTTCGGTGGGAGGGTTGACGGGAGGTGGGGGCTCGACCGTCGGCTTGGGCGCTGGCTCAGGGTCGCGGGGATGGTTTTCGCGATGGACCTTGTTGCAAGAAACTGAGCAGCTATGATGATGTTAATGAATGATACCCATGGGCGCAGAAGATATCGAGACGGTGGACGTACTAGGGCAGATAGCAACGGGGACACTTGTATTTCGATTCAGCCTTTTCACAGACGCCACACAATGTGACATTCTTGACAGGCTTCTCATCCCGCTCAGGATCATCCCCAACCGCTGTTTTGGCCTCTTTCTGCGGTCCCTGTTGGCTAGTATCATTGTGCCCCAGTGCATCATCTATCTCGAGCTTCACCGAAGGCTCAGACTCAGCCATCGTGCTGACCACCGATGGAGAAGCTGAGTGAGCGGTGGACGAGGGGGAATTAGACTAGAGATCGAACCGCATCGAGGGCTATACTTGTGGTAACACAAAACGGATGATTGGCGGACAGGAGGAGGGAGAGACCGTTATCTCGCGTCGCGTGGTAAGGTTGACAAGGCCGCGGAAATAAAATTTCTGGGCTGGCGGGACTGGTGGCTACCGCGCGTTGCATCATAGCTCCCCAATTACTAATACGCTACGTAGGTACATTAAAAAAGTCTCGGCACAACGCGGCGAGGAAAAGTCGCCAGAAACAACGACTTTGCCGAACAAGACGGTTTCCCTCAATCTCATCATCATCCTATCATCACCTACGGCCCCTCATATCCATTAACACAGACCAATATGGCCTCCGCAAAGACGCCGAGAGTAGCAGCTCGTCTACTGGCGACCGCATCGCGCCCGGCTCTCGAATGCCACCTCCGAGCCGCACCGAGGTGGTCTCGCACGCTCAGCACGCAGACCAGGCTCCCGTCCATGGCCTCCGGATCGCGACCGCTCGCCCGACGATCGCACCCGCGGACGGTCCCAGGGATGGGCGGCGCTTCCGCAGGGGCGGTGCGCACTATCTTCATCCAGACCGAGTCGACGCCGAACCCGGACGCCCTCAAGTTCCTGCCTGGCCACCGGGTCGTACCCGAGGACGTCAACACTCCCTTCATCGAGTACCTGAACCCGCGGTCAACCATCTCGCCGCCGTACCCGTCGCCGCTGGCCTCGAAGCTGATGAACATTGATGGCATCAAGTCCGTCTTCTACGGCGCCGACTTCATCACGGTGACCAAGGCCGCCGACGCAAACTGGGCGCACGTTCGGCCCGAGATTTTTGCACTCATCACAGAGGCCGTCACGTCTGGCGAGACGATTGTCAATGTGGCGGAGCGCAAGGAGGGCGAGACCACGGCACCCGAGGAGGAGGACAGCTTGGCGTACAACGAGGATGACAGCGAGGTGGTTGGCATGATTAAGGAGCTGCTTGAGACACGCATCAGGCCGGCCATCCAGGAGGATGGCGGCGATATTGAGTTCCGGGGTTTCGAGGACGGCATCGTGTCGCTGAAGCTCCGTGGTGCCTGCCGCACATGCGACTCCAGCACCGTGACGCTCAAGAATGGCATTGAGAGCATGCTGATGCACTATGTGAGTTTTTACCCCCACAGTCGTGGCCATTCGGACACACAATGCTGATTAATGTTGCCCAGATCGAGGAGGTTCAGGGAGTCCACCAGGTCCTGGATGAAGAAGAAGAGATCTCGTTAAAGGAGTTTGAGAAGTTCGAGGAGAAGCTGAAGCAGAAGGGGGCTGCCCCGGCCAGCTAGGAGCTAGGCTCTGTAGAATATAGAATCAATGATACCCATGCATCCAGGAACGTATGCGCCCAAGTACACTGGTCTGAACCCGCCATATGTCCCGTGACCTCGAGTCGAAACTAGGGGTCAAACACTATCGAGTCGGCTGTACCTGATCTGGGCAATGCCAAAGCTAAGCGGCGTATGATGGCCTTATCCCCAGGAGGTTTGCATTTGGTTCGGCATCGCGCTAACGAAGCCATGGACGCGATGATTTTGGTGCCAGTGCGCGGCCCCCGCCAGCGTTGGCAGTGGCACGGCCACTGACACCGAAGTTGCTCAGATTGACAACAGCGAGCGACATGTTAGCAGAGACAAGTACAACAACTCCAATGCGCTTGACACGGCCTGGGCAGGGTCCTGGTACGACAGGGCAATGTTCTGCAGCCTTCCATGCGGTCATACCGAGTTGGATTCCGCGAACCGCAGAAGTACGCGGGATATCGGGACAAAGTCGCATGTGGAGACGATTCTCGAGGAAATCCAAAGAGTGGTCGCGTATTTGTGCTGTGGCTTATTACCAGGCCAAATGGGGAGCATCTGATAGGTGGAGAGGAGGGCGTCAATTGAGGAGGGGTTGATGCCCGTTCCGATGCGTGCCATCGCCAAGTCACGGGTGACGGGCGCCGGCGTGCCTCTCTCCGAGCGCTCCCTGCATGAGAAGAAAATCCGGGGTAGGGCGGCAGATGCAATTGAAACATGCGAGCCTACGAGGTGTGCGCGAGGTAAGCGGTGAGGATGCGATGGACCAGCCTATCACCGGCTTGTGAGCAGGTCGAGTGTTGCGCAAGCAGGTACATGTACAGCGCGGAGTACTCGTACGTGTAAGCATGCCATGCACCAAGTTGCCATCAAACGGCTTGCGGGCACTGACTGTGCCACTCAGCGGTCACCCCAGGAAAGAAGTGCAATCGTTGTCGCGTGATGACGTGCAGCGCCCGCCCCCCCCCGCCCCCCCCGTTTTGGGGTCGCAGTTCAGATTGGACTCCACTTGCTGTCGAGATCCGCCCTCCTCTACGGGCACGAGGATGTGGCGTCTTGCCTCGAAGCGATGGGGGCGCTAGGAGAAATGACACCGGTGGATGGTGAGGGGTCTGTTGGAGCCTTGGGGGCACGTCGGGGATGTGGCTTGAGGCCTCGATGGCGCGACGGTGTAAAGCGTGGCAGATTGAGACACAGAAGACATGTGAGCTCAAGTGAGATGGCACCCATTGGCTGATTCGGTTCCAGTCGTCTACGACGCACGCGATTGCGGGGTGACGATCCCCCAGAAAAAGGCGCCCTGCAGCAATCAGGGAGCCAAGGTACCTCGGGGAAGCTTAAAAGGATGGATGGAATGCACTGGAAGGCATTGGGGCCTGGGAGGCTGGCAGCTCCCGGGGGGGTTTCGAGTGCAGCCGCTGAATCACTGCATCGCGTACGCGCTGGCAGGCAAGCGCGCAGGCGCATCGGAGCCTGGTCACCGGTCGAGACGCAGTCGAGACTTCCCACTTAGGGCGTTGAGTCGCACCAGAGCGGTTCATCGTTCTCGCTTCGCAGGAGGGTGCAGCTCCACCGGCTCGAGATCGGCGATTCTCTTCGCTCTTTCGGGCAATACCTACCCCCATCGAACCGTCTCTGCGACCTCTCTGAGCGGCGTTGAAAGATGTCGGAAATGAAGATGGAAGATACCAGATGACTTGAGCTAGGTGGAACCTTGGGCAGAGCCTATCTCAATTGTCGCCGTAACAGGATCCGCCACCTCGCCCATGACGTGACTTCTGCCTCTGTGGCCAAAACCGGATGGCTCGAATCTTGCTGCTGCCCCTGTGCCCTCCTGCTGCAGCCCGGCGAGGCGCATTGGGCTTCGCACATTCATTGTAACACGAGGCATGCTCAGGATGGCACCGGGTGGGGACCCAAGCAATCTCTCTGGCCCTTGGAGTTTTGGAGTCATTGGATTGAGCGGCGTGGAAAGGAAAACAAAGGGGAAGTGGGAAAGGTACCAAGCACGAGCAGGCACTTAAACGCTTGGAGTCTTGTCGCTTTCGGCACGGTCGAAGATGGATATACTGGTATTGCAGGTCTTGTTAGTCTCGGAAACCCTCTTCCTGACCACCGCACCTATTAGAGGCCGTGGAGAGCGTATCTTGGGATGACTTGGCGCCAAATGTAGGTTTGGTGGCAACCGACACCTCCTGGCTTGGATGCCTCGGGATTCGGGTACACTAGTACTACTGCTGGCCTGGAGATTGCCAGCGGAAGGATTTCTGAAACCACCGGCGAGACATGTCCTAAGTTTTAACCGACTTTTCTTGGGCCTTGCCTTTCCGGGTTGCTGGTAGGGGCCTACAAGGACTGTACGAGTACAGAGTACGTACAGAGGACATGCGTCGGAGATGGCCATTCCACGGACCACCTCAGATTGCGCTATCCGTGGAGCCGGCAGGGGTCTCCAGTGCTTCCAAGAGTCTAAAGCCAAGCAAAACGGGCCAATCGCCCCAGACTCGAAGATGAACTTGACGGGAACCAGTCTAGCGGCGGTACTTCGCAGAATGGTTCCTCCCCGCGCGTCCCGCCGGCGTCCCCGCTGCAGGGCGTGTGGAGGCCTGGAACAGGGCTGCTTGGTTTTGGAGGCCAGAAGCCCAAGGACTCCGGAGCCCTCCAAGCGTCTGACAGGTGCAGTTGACTTGAGATGGCTTGTCTGATTTAAATTTGTCCTGGTTTGCGCAGGTTGTGCTGGCGGCAACGAGCCAATCGAGTGACTTATGAGTGTCGTCCTGGTGTGTGAGCGAGATTGGCTCGAGGGGAGCGGCCTAGAGTTTACCTTTGGCCTCCGCTCGCCTCTTTCGCCTCTTTCGCCCCTGTAGCAGCCATTCAGTCATTTCTTTTCAAGTGTCCCCCAATTCCATCGTCACACTGAGCAGAGCTTGCGGCTGTTGCCATCCACAACTGTCCACCATTTGTCGTTTCTGGCAGTGAAGCTCACCTCAACACCATCTCGTCCGCCGTCATTGTGCCGTGTCGCCCGCCTCACTGCACGACACCACCCCAAACTCATTGCCCGTGGTGGTGGTTCTGGTCGTGTTCCTCTCCTCCTGCTCCCCACCCGGCCGGGACAAGAGGGCACACGGCAAAAGCATATCAGAACCCCGTCGCCCACCGAGCACACGACACCCAAACAGCCACTGCTTGCTCCCACTGCTTCCCAGCACACCACCCTCCCAGCAACCCCGGCCACCTCGCCCGGATCGTCAAGCACTGCCGATAGGCACCCCAGAACACACACAGACGGACGCAGAGATCCTGTCCACCTCCTCAGCATCGATTTTCTGGATTTTCTCGAGGACAAGACCGTGGCAGGACGAGCACCCCGGGATCCGTAACGAGTATATACAGCGAGAACCTGACCTGTACGCCCTTTTTAGAGGTTGTCCTCACCTGAAATCTGGGGGCGCAAAGTACGAGTACTGGCCTGAAAGAAATAAGAGACAAGACAGAACTACGGAATACGGATAGGAATCAGCGGCAACGCATCCATCTCATCTTGCAACGCTTGGCCCCCAACCCCGGTACCCCATACTTTTCCATTTCTCCTCATCGGCTGCTGCAGTGCAACTGTGCTGCACGCGCTGCTTCACCAGGAAGATCTACTTGCACCCAGCCACCAGGCTGTCCGGCGCACTTGACAGCCCACTCACTGCTGGGAGTAGTACCTGCCACCTGACGTCCAGACAGCCAGACAGCCAGACAGTCAGACACCTCCAGCAGCTGCAGCAGCTGGGGTGCATGCCTATTGCAGTTGCAGTCGGGTTGCAGCCTGCCTCGCCAACTCGCGTCGCAACACGGCGTCCAGAATCCAGGCCTGTTGCCCACAGGTGACAGGCTCACAGGCCCTCAGCTCCACGAGTCCACCTGGGTAGCATTTCTCCCCCGCTTTCCGCCCGGCCACCTCATCCAGTCTTCCCCTTTTTTTTTTCCCAGGTTTCCACCAAAAACCCTCCCCATTGATCCTCCTCACTCGCATTCCACTCTCGCCCCGCCACTGGCTGCGCTGTTGGTACTTGGTAGCATTGACAGGCGCCGCACGCGGAACATCGACTGCACCGGTCTTCTTCGCCTTCTCTTCCATCCTCGCGCCCTCACTTCCGTCCAACTTCGTCCGTGGCTGCCTTTGTGCGCCAGTCTGCCAGCGTCGGTTTCTTTTTGACAATGGGCCTCGAGGGCGACAAGTAGCATCCTCTTTTCCTCCCCATTGAGACTTTGAGAGAGCGCCGCCTTCGCCACCCGCCGCCCACTACTACGGTAGCCTCGATCCTCGACTCCTCCCCCAGACTCGTCCTCTCACCACCCTCAGCGCCTCACCGCAAGGGACCACGGGTGCCTCACCTCAACTCACCGCGTCTCACCTCCTCTCCCGCAATACCGCACTCGACAGCCTGCACATGCGTGTGCGCCTGCGCTCTTCCTCCCTCTCCTTCGAATCTTTTCCTTTGGGCTCTGGGTTAGACGCGCTGGTTTAGACATCTTTATATGGTTCACCACCCTGCAAATCTCTGTCGTCCCTTTTAATCGGGCAAATCGCCACGCAATCGGCCCATTAGTCCGCCACGCTCAGCCTCTTTCCCTCGTCAACTCTCACGGGTTGCTCGACGACCAAGACTCACGTTTCGCAATCTGGATTCTTCCTTATTTCGCCAAGCAGCTGTCCTTATTTCCGGTCCTCAGTTTTCGCGTTACGACTTAGAGCCTCATACCCGCTGCTTTGACCTCATAGAAACTTGGATCTTCTTGGCTTGGTGAGTCTCGACTCTGGCCCCCCAGGCTCTCTCATTGAATGTGCAAGTGGAGCTGCTCCGGCGACGTTCCATCAAACGATGCTCACGGGGTCTCCTGCACCGTCTCAACAAACTAGCCGCCCTGACCACGGCCTGTTTCGGGTCCCGTCCATACACGCATCACTGTCGCCGGAGCTTGTCACGCATTCAAGAGCAACCACCCCTGCGTATCCTGAGGCTCGCAGCGCTAACCATTCACAGGCGTTTCCAAGGTTTGCGTTGACTTTTTACTCACACCTCGTCTTTGCCTTCGCTCATTCGCCCTCTCATTCATTGGCAAAACCGTCATCACGTGCCACCAATCTCACCTGATCTGGAAGCCTTACTGCCATCACCACCTCGCGAAACTCTCAGCGACGGTTCACCTCGCCTCGTCATTGATTCAACCTTTTTCCCCCGTCACGCGGTCGCGATATTGAGACTCACGCGGAGACGCGTTGTCAATAAGTCGGTCCAGTTTAAGGAACGTCATCCGAATCCACAATGAGTTCAAGCTCTCTAAAAGCTGGGCCCGCCTCCAAGACGGGCCAGAACTCTCACAACGGCGCGGCACCGGGCGGCACGAACCACCTCTTGGAGAAGGTCAACGCTCGCACGTCAACACCGGACTCAGAGGCACTGGCCAGCTCCGACGACGAAGGTGAGCAGCGTCACGAATCATCCCAGCCACCCACACAGCCCCAGAAGCCCGTCCGACGGTCGTCGTGGCTCAACGATACATCTTCCTCCACCTTCGCACGCCCCCGCAGAGGCTCCATCGCAAGCGGCTCTATGTCTCCCACTGCGTCGCATCCAAGCACCCCTTCAGGTGAGACAGGTCCAGGTTCCTGGGGATCACACCCTGGCCCATCAGCCATGGGACGAGCCCCTGGTCAACCATCTCCCTTTACCTGGGGGGGAACTGGGATCTGGAACACTGAGCGCAAGAATCCATCTTCGCATCTCAACGAGGTCACGCCGTCGTCGCCCACTTCGACCGTTCCGCCAGGCGCGATGAGCAACTCCATGTTCGGCCCAGACAGTTCATTGACCCAAACTTCCCCGAACCCTCGCGATGGCTCCAACTCACAGATACCTTTTGCCATCCCGCTACACCCGACTCCAAAGACGTACCGGTCCCAGTCCTACTCGGTGGGTCAGATGGAACCTGAAGCAGTTCCTACAAGCGGAATGAGCTCCTCCGCTGCCCTAGGTCGTTCTCGCCACCCCGCGCTCCAGCACCGACCATCGCGCCCCAGTATGCTGAGTGAAATGGCCAACGATGGGTCTATGCTCGGAAAAGTGAAAGAAGTGGAGGACGATGAGGAGGAGGAGAGTGCCTCGGAATCGATGCAGGGGTCCTTGCATCAGAGTGCCGAGTCAAAGACCATTGAGATGCTTACGCGGGAGAATGCCATGCTTCGCCAACAGCAACAATACAACCGAATCCGACCCCGCGCCGCAACTGGAGCCTCATACTTCAACAACAACGGCTACTCACTTCAAGAGGCGGTCCCTGAGGAGTCCGATTTCGCCATTGATGAGCTTGATGAGGTCAATGATGGCGGCGAATCTTTTGCAAGGCGGGCAGCGAATCGACGAATGAGCGAGTACGGCGGAGGGGCGGCGTTTCGCTCTCCCTTCGGCTCGGATAGTCGTAACAAGGTGGATGCCAACCTCAAGAGGGCATTGTGGTCTACCTCGGGATTCCCTGGACCTGACGCTTCCCAGAGCCGGCGACATTCCTTCGCCAACATGCCCACACGTCAAGGTTCTATCAGCTCGATCGCCGATTCAGTGTCGGCTCTGGATGCGACAACTCCAGACGGTCAGCAACTCCAAGACTTTGTATCGGGATACCAGGACAACGCTAGTTTTGGCGCTGGTCCTAACAACAGTAAGCTCTACCTCCTGTCATATCCGACCCTAGGCCTCCAGTTAACCCGAAGTTAGCAACCTACGTCCCAACAGGCAGTCACATGGGTGCCAACCTGCCGTCTGCGTTTAGCAACCCATATCAATCGCAATTTGGTGTTCAACCTCCATTTCCCAACCGAGCTCCGTCTCCTCACCGCAGCCTTTACAGCATGGCTCAACCGCGCCACAACCAGCTTCTCCATATTGTGCTCTTCAAATGCGCCAGGGCGGACGTGTTCTATATCCAGGAAGGTACTGGGCTGACAGTCAAGCCAGGCGATCTGGTAATAGTGGAAGCGGATCGCGGAACCGATCTGGGCACTGTGGCGAAGGACAATGTAGACTGGCAAACTGCCAAGGAGCTCAAGGAGCATTACGCCGAAGAGCACTACAAATGGCTCATGATGTACTCTCAAGGCGCCGCTGCAGCCCAGGAGGGATCAGGCTCGGGGCTTTTGGCCTCATCCAATGGTCTCCAGGGCAGCGCTGTGGGCGGCATGGGGCCGCCAACTCAGCACCACATCCAAGAGCCAAACGCTGGCGAGCTCCGACCTAAGCTTATCAAGCGCCTCGCCCAAAGCCATGAAGTTCATTCCTTGCGGGATAAGGAGGGTCAGGAGGCCAAGGCGAAGAGAGTCTGCATGCAGAAGGTGAAGGAGCATGGCCTCAACATGGAAATTCTCGACGCCGAATTCCAAATGTAAGCGAATCCCAGACGCATATCCAATACGCAAACTAACATGGTGAATAGGGATTGGAAAAAGCTGACATTCTACTATTTTGCGGATGCGTACATCAACTTCAACTCCCTGGTCACCGACCTGTTCAAGATTTACAAGACTCGGATCTGGATGTCTGCCATCAACCCGGCGTCGTTTGCCAGCCCTACTCTTGGCATCCAACCCCCTAGCGGAGTTGGGCCAGGAGCTGTGGGAGTAGGTCGCTCCTCCGGAAACAACGACAGGCGCCAGAATCAGCAACACCAAGAGCAACAGCCCCCAGGTTTTGCTCATAGTGCTCAGGCTGGACGAGGTTTCCGACCCGGGCCCAACCAGCCCTTCACAGGAGACAGGAGTGCCGCCACTGGCCAAAGCTACAACGGAGCCAACTATAGCTTCGGCCAGGGAGGCGCCTTTGGAAACGCTCGTGCAAACGCCCCATATGGTCAAGCATTATCGCCGAATGCAGAGGGATTCTCTGGGGCCGGGTTCCAACAGATGGCTGATTTCCAGTCTATGCGGCACCGTTTTCCCCCACCCCAATCTGTCCCCAGCCCAACTTCCCATTCACAGGGCATGTCCCCAATCGCTCAGCAGAATGATTGGAGCTCTGCTTTTCAAGGCCTCTCGCTTAATTCGCATTAGCCACGGCATTCTTTGCGCCCTCATTTCGATGACCGTCTCGTTTGCCGACCTTATCAGGCTCTGGCTATCTGATGGAGTATTTTGGTGTATGGGACATGAGACGGCCGCGGTAAAGAAAAAAAAATCATATTCTAGAACAACCTCAGACGGCTTTTCAGCATCCTGCTATCCCGATCGGTACGTGGTTGGACCTCTTGGCCCCTCTGCCGCCCACCTCTCATTTCAAGCCAACATCTTGGCTGGCTTCGCTCTCTGTGGACATCCACATTGAACCTCGGGCCTTGTCGTCACTTGGTTCAGTTTATATCCGGTCTTATAACACGGTTTTTTTTCTTTGTGTGTCATGCTTATTTGGTTTTCACATCTTTCACTCTTAACGACTAAAGAGAAGAATGGGGCGGCGGCTGGGGCACGAACTTTGCTTTCGCTTTGCTGGCAGAAACCATAGACAGAGAGACCTTACTTTACGCATTTACGGATGTATCTAATGTGCAAACCAAAAAGGGCTTGCTTGGTTAGGGAACCGAGGTTGTGTTTAGCAAGACTTACTTGTGTTTGTTTTCTTTTCAACCTTGCATTACTACGGTACGGACTTAGGGTGATTTTAGGCAGTTAAAGAGGGATATTGCTGGAAAATTGACGAAGAGTTTATGATACTTCACAAATCACATTCGCCTATTAGCCATGCTGCCCATCTTGATGAGTCTCATCAGAGCCTAAGAGGGTTACGGGTTCGGCCATACGGACCTACTGGTGAGGAAAGTGCGCAAAAGTCCCGTTCCTGCCACTCCTGTCAAATTGCCCGTCTCGTTCCTTCCATCTCAACGTGTTCCTTCCACCATTGTTTTCAGAACGGACAGAGTGTGAATTTTCATCCATGAGCGAATTCCCTCATCTCTTGCACATCACAGCGCCGTTCTCCGTTTCCGCGTCCAGGCCCCGTCGTGTGGAAAGACGTCTGAGCGTTTATAGTTCACAAACTTGCTGCCGTCTTATTGATCACGGAAAACGGAATGGCGCCGACAACAAGGAAACGAAAGGCTTCTGGCGGTAAATTTTCTCTTTAAAACATACGCTGAAGCTGACTTGCTAATCGGACACATGCATCCATAGAGGCCAGCGATACCGAGAAACCGGCAGCGGCCAAGACTGTGAAACCATCCCTGAAAAGGCCAACGAAGGGGGAGACAAAGAAAGCGGATGGCGAGGGCGCGAAGGACGACGGGCGCGCTAGCAGCAGGTTGGTATATGTAGTGCATGTGGGAAGCCTTGGGTGGCCTTGTTAAGCTGACAGAAGCTGTCCCAGGGAGTTCTTTCAGGCGGCCAAGAACTCAAAGAAGCGCAGGATCAACGTCAACAGCGCCAAGCGGGATATCCAAGACGGCGTGGACGAGATTATGGGATTCATGGACGACGAACAGAAGAAGAAACAGTAGGCCGTCCCGCCACTTTACCGTCAGTCCACGGGGCACGAAGCTTACAGGCACCAGCCCCGTTGTCGACCTTGGAGGCGCTCTACGTCAGCATCTTCCTCCAGAATGCGGCCCCATCATGGCACCTGGGCATGCTGGCACACCGAATAGCGCCAGTAAAGCCTCTCTCAACGCGAACTTCGAGAAGGCATTTCAGATTTTAGGGCAATTGAAAGAGACGGCAAAGCTCTACGAGGCGCTGGCTTCTTCTCACGACAAGGCTATCGCAAAGCCAGACTGGATGCACTGGGAGCAGGACCAGAGAGACCTTAAAGACCTAAATCAGTATGCCATGACGACTGCCGCCCGCACCATCAACCACCTCATCATCCCTAATCCAAAGTCTCCCGTGTCGGTGCTGCCCAAGAGAGCAAGTGCTGTGGAGAAGGTCGCCTGGGAGATCTTCGACAACGTCCGGCCGAAAAGAATGGAGACTACTTGGGGCAGGATAGCCCAGGAGCAGGTCAGGGTGTTCACTGGGATCCTAAGATCAATGCAAGACGGTTGAATTCCTCAAGTAGATGAGGGTAGCAATCAGTGTCCCTCCCTGGGGTGTCGATATACTACAGCTGCGGCGTGCTTCTTGGGGAGAACAACTAAAAGTAATCGATGTATTGCTGGCGAATGATACTCAAGGCCTGATTCTTTAGTTTTGCCATTGGCTTTTTGTGGAACTGATTCAAAGGGATTCGTTGAGGTCGGGTCGGTGAGCCAACTGCTCGGTCAAATAGCTTACTCATCATGGTCCCACCGCAGAATCAGGGAGGAGGGCTTGCTGGGAGGGGCAAGTCCTAGCGCGCTAGCCCTATTGAGCGTTAGTGCCGCCGTTCTCCCACAAACTACCATTTCGACCGAGCAGTTTTGCAAATCCACTGAATTTTCGACCCTCGTACCTGTCCTTCGTCTTCAACCACCCACTCTCCCTACTAACCCAACACAAGGCAGGAATACCGTTCCCCAACCGGTTCGTCGCCCTCATTCCATCACTTCCTTTCCTCGCCAACCGAAAGCCTCAATTGATCTAACACGTCGTTGCCGATACAGCCAAGATGGGTGCCCTCAAGTACGTCGAGGAGCTTCAGAAGAAGAAGCAGTCGGATGTTATGCAGTTTCTGCTCCGTGTCCGCTGCTGGGAAGTACGTTGAACCGAACCAATACCTACGAATCCAATTGCAAACGTGTGGACGGGGCTGGGATCTCTCTCTCTCTGGGCTACTCCATGAGCTCTCTCGAGTGTCTCGGTGCCTCGACGGACCTTGCTCGTCGTCAGGCGTCGTTGACACTCGGCACAGACCTGACGAGTGACAAGGAGACGAGATCCCATCACGCCTTCGTTCTTGCTATACACTCGTTGAACATATGCTGAGAGTGCATGAATATAGCTCCGTCAACTGAACGTCATCCACCGCGCCTCGCGCCCCTCTCGCCCTGACAAGGCCCGCCGCCTCGGTTACAAGGCCAAGCAGGGCTATGTCGTCTACCGTGTGCGCGTCCGCCGCGGTGGCCGCAAGAAGCCCGTCCCCAAGGGTGCCACCTACGGTTCGTGCCTCCCTCAATAGCCGCTCGCCAGAGACGAGTGCGGCAAGAAGAAGAAACGAGAGCAAAAATCTGACAGAATTCTCCGTCCACAGGCAAGCCCACCAACCAGGGTGTGAACCAGCTCAAGTACCAGCGCTCCCTCAAGGCCACCGCCGAGGAGCGTGTCGGCCGCCGCTGCGCCAACCTGCGCGTCCTGAACTCGTACTGGATCAACCAGGACTCGACCTACAAGTACTACGAGGTCATCCTCGTCGACCCCCAGCACAAGGCCATCCGCATCGACCCCCGCATCAACTGGATCGTCAACCCCGTCCACAAGCACCGCGAGGCTCGTGGCCTCACCGCCACCGGCAAGAAGTCCCGTGGTCTCAACAAGGGCCACCGCTACAACAACACCCGCGCTGGCCGCAGAAAGACCTGGAAGCGCCACAACACCACCTCCCTGTGGCGTTACCGATAAGCGGGTCGCTGGCGTGGCCGGCGAGCAAGCTGTCCCCCGTCACTCCATCCTGGTGGGCGTGGGCATCGCTGGTTACGTTGCGTCTCTTGTGGTTCTTTTGCAAAAGGGAATGGCGGTCATGGCATTTGCGTGGCTTGGGCTCTGGGGAGCTGGACACTGCGTTACATAGCAGGGAAAATGGGAATGAAAAAATTTCAGTTCCGATACGAACAAGTTAATGACTCAATTTCTCTGGCCATGGAAACAATGATCTGTGCTGTGATGCTCCATGTACGTCTTGATTGTTCATCCCCTCGCAACGTCAAAGTCACGTTGGTCCCGGGACATGTTAGTCAGAACCCAGTGTTGGGTACCCGTCTTCGTGATACGCCGAAGTCTTTCTGCCTTGTTATAAGTAGTAGTAGTAAATCGTTTCACAGCCCAGTTCTGCCAATCTCTTAATGGCCAAAGGCCCCAGAACCTTGCCAAGTGTCAGAGGCCCTTCAGTCAGAATAAATGCTGTGCCCACCAGTCTCATTAAATACTCACTACGGAGTAGGCTCGTCGGACTAACTTATCTTCGATTTCCAGCTGGGCTAGGTTTAAATCACGGCAGGGTATTACATATGCACAGGACACACAAGAATAGCTCATCAAATACCTAATTTGAAGAGGCATCTAACTACCTATCTAAATACAGGAAAATTGGCCGTTTCCATAAGATCCAGCATCATTGGGGACCAGACGGGGATCTGGAGTCGACCCTTCTCCAAGCCAAAGCCAATTAGCCAAGCCAAAGGTTTGAAATTCCGTCGAAGGTGAAGTGTAGATGAACCAAAGCACCAGAAACATCATACAACAGCAGCATGCGGCATCGGAAAAGGAAAAGAGAATCTCGCGGTGAGCATGCATCGCCTTCGGGGCCAAGGTCTTGCTCCGACCGCCTGATGGTTCTGCATCCGTAATTCGTGACTGAAGAAACTCGGGGCATGATCGTTTTGTCGAAAGCGAGGCAAGCCCCTAGGAACTTGTGAATTAGGCTTTCCTATCACCGCCCCTGGAGGAGATTCCCAGGAGGAGTCTAGCGGCTCCTAGGCTGGCAAGAGAGAGCCGACCATGGAAAAAATCTACCACCTTCGCGCGTCGAAAACATCGTGACTGTCATGAGTCATGAGGGGTGAATTCGTGTAGCATCGAGGTTTCAAGATGACTGAGAAGTAGAAAAGGTCGCGATCCGAAAAATTCAATAAAGACAAAAAAAGAAGAGGCAAGGAAACGTCTAGAAAAGGTGCTGATCGTGAAGATCGAAGTACAGGTACACGTCGAAGTTGCCGTCGCAGATGCTCTTCTGCGGCTACCATTCCGTCTCCAATGGAAAGCCACCAGGGGAGATCTTGTGCGGGGAACC
Organism: Amphichorda felina; assembly: GCA_016490725.1. Taxonomy (NCBI): domain Eukaryota; kingdom Fungi; phylum Ascomycota; class Sordariomycetes; order Hypocreales; family Bionectriaceae; genus Amphichorda; species Amphichorda felina. The sequence goes on along the minus strand of JAEMHR010000073.1, from coordinate 22,231 downwards.
CGGCTGTAGCAATTTGCTTTTTGAACTCCCTTCCTTGATAGTATACACCCCAGAGATGCCGGGCATCCTGTGCGAGGGGATAGAGGAAACGGGGTCGAGCGAAGGGCCAGGAGCTTGATTGGGGCTTCCCGGTTGCGTAGACGGTCTTGATTCAGACATACAGCAAAGAAAATTCGTCAGGGTCGTTGCGGTGTCGTTACCGTGGTACGTAAAATGGCGCCACCTAATGACAGATCGAAAGGAATCGAGGAGATAAAGTACAAGCAAGTCGTTTTGTGAAGTGGGAGAATGCTTGAGCTAGGTTACATCCAAGGGGCTCCGTTACCCTGGGATGGTGGGTTGCCGGATGGATGGGAACCGTTGAAGCCGTTGTTGTGAAGTCCCGGATTGAATGGCGGCGGTGGTTGTTGAACATTGCTACCGGGAGCAGGAGCCCCGGGAGCGGGCATGACCCCATTGGGATGGAAAGGGGCCATGTTCTGATCCATGTTCTGGTTGCCCAGATTGCCGCCGTTGGCCATGGGGTTGCCATGCAACATGGGGCCGCTTCCAGACATGCCGCGAGCGTGGCCAGCAGAGCGAAGAGGGATCTGACCCTGGGTGTTGTCTGCAGGCGTGGCCTGGCCAGAGGAGGACACATTCCCACGGGTGTCATAGGTAGACACCTTGGCATGGATGCGTCGTCCGTACGGGGTGTTTCGAATCGTCGGGAGTATAGGGCGGATGGCCTCGACGAGACGGTGCTTCTGATGCGGAGTGGCATACTCCAGGGCGGTCTGGACAACATAGTTGGCATAGGAGTCCCGGATGAGTCGCTCAATCTCCTGGGGAGCAAGCATCTCGCCGACAATCATATCCTTGGACGGAGCCTGCGAGCAGCGGAGACACTTCTCGATGACGTTGGAGCTGAACTTGTGGCGGGAGAGCTGGCTGATGCAACCCTGGAACATGGCCACAATCGGCTCCGTGAAGGTCGGCTCGTTGAGATCAATGATGTACTGGACAACATAGTTGCCAAAGGGGTCCTGGACGAGGATGCGAGATTGCTCCGTGATGCGCTGGATGAGCCAGAGCTTCTGATCACCAGAGGCATGGTCAATGCAACGTTGGAGAACGCAGCAACCATGACGGTGAGTACCCACATCGACGCAGTTGCCGCCAACAGCGTCAAAGATGAACTGCGCGTCGGCAGCTGTGAGCTTGTTCAGGCACTTCTGGATGACGTGGTTGCCATTGAGGTCCTGGATGAGCTCAACCACACGGCCACGAAGAGCCTCGGTAATGAGATGGACCTGCTGCGGAGTGCCGACGTATTCGATCATCTTCTGCAGGGCACGGGTGCCGTGGGTGTTCAAAGCAATACGGACCATATCTTTGGACGCGTTCTGGATGAGAACGGTCCTGTCGTCGTCATTGCAGAACTCGAGAAGCTTTTGGCACAAATAATTACCAAAAGGGTCGGTCATGAGTTCGACGACGTGCTGGTTCGTCTCGAGCCAAATCATATGGACCTGTTCCTCGTTGCGCTCCTCGAGCTTCTTCTGGAGGTAGCGGCAACCATGCTGATCTTTGCAAAGTTCATAAACTTGGCCGCGGAAAGACTCGAGCGGCATATTCTGGTAGCGTGACATGGCTAAGAGAAAACATGTTAGCCAGTTAGTCCTTTTGCAGTAGTTTGTGACATCTTACCCTCATTGTCCATCTGTCGACGGTGCTGGATGACACGAGCTTGGCTATCGCGAGGCTGGGCGCCTTGGTTGTAAGGCACCTGGCCATACCCGGCAAAGTTCTGTCCAGGGTACATGCTGTTGCCATTGACGCCCCCATTGACGTTCATCTGCTGCATGCCGGTCGTGAGCATGTTCATGCCAAAGCTCCCAGGGGTCCCATTGGCTCCATTGGGGACAAAGGGGGCAGCGGCACCATAGTAGCTGCCATAAGGGTTCAGTGCAGTCGAACCGGGGGCCGCAGAGCCTGACGCAGTAGTCATGGGCGCAGTAGCCTGGGTGCTTGGCCCGAAAGGAGCGGCACTTGGCTGCAGGGCAGATTGGATGGACTGGAAAGTGTTCGCCTGGTCCCGACCGGAAGTGGTGCTATTGTCATTGGAGAGCTCCCGGCTGTGGCCACGGTTGGGCATGGCACCGGCAGGGATCCGACCCATGCTGGCGTTGTGGTTGTGGAAATGCTGCTGGGCATGGTTGTTGGCGTTCCCACTGTTGGCCGTGTTGCTTCCCGACGCGTTATTAACGGCGGGTACATCATTGGAGGAGAAGGAGTTTTGAAGCGTGGGAGGCGCTGCCATCATGTGGTTCCCTTGGCCGATGATGCCGTTACCTGGAGCCTCAGACGCGTTCTCCGAGATATACTGGAGATCGAGGGACTGGCGAAGGGCCGCGGGGCGATGGCCAAGAGTGCCGACGTCGGCGTGAGCGCTCGAAGAGGGGCCGTTGATAGCGGATAGGCTCTGCTGAGGTCGATGACGGTTAACGTGACTGCTCCAGTTGCTGCTGATAGAGGTTGCCTCAGGGATAGGTGACGAGGACAAGGCAAGATCGAGGGCAGCCGAGGATGCAGACAGCTGAAACACGGCGCACGAGGTCAGAGAACAAAAGCCGACAACGCAATGATGAACAGGAGGTTTGACAAGGCGGGTGGAGGCTGGTTAGAGTGGTTGGGCAAGCTTCCAAGCCAAAAAGGGGGGTTTGCACGGTTTGCGGTCAAGGTTTGCCTCCTCGTAGCAAAAATAAACTGCAAAAATAAACTGAAAGGCGGGGGAAACCAAACACAAAATGATAGGGTCAGGTAACCAAGCCCTAGAGGAGATGCATCACAGGTGAGGCAGGCACACTCGCACGCCTGCCTGGCAGGTGCGAGGCAGACGAACCGTCAACAGCTGCCAGGTGGAGCTCGCTGCACAAGGCTCAACAGTGCATGCCACCTATTGCGTCACAAACAAAACCAAAGTGGAAAAGCAATGAAAATTCTCACTCACCATCTGGTCATCTCGCCGCACGAGAGTTGGGAATCTTTCGTCGCTGGTGTTGGGATTGGTGTTGCCGTGAGATGCACCGCCCAAGTCCTCGTCATCGAAGAGGAATCGCGTGATGTTTGCTCCATCAAGCCCCGTTTCATACTGCCCGTTTCTCGGTCGAGCCGTAGGCATGGAATAGCGGTGTCTATTGTACAAGTCCATGATTAGTACGGATGATGAGGTGTTCCCGGCAAGATGGCAGTCGGCAGATGGTAAGGCGAGAATATCCCGAAGCGACCCAAGATGTGAAACGCAAGTCACCGAAGCAAGCACTAGCTTTGAAATCCCAAATTTGTAACAATGAATCCCAAAGATGAAAACACCCATGGAGTTGAAGCTGGAACAAGATGGGAGGTTTGAGGAGGGTAGGTGGTGGTGATGATAGGGAGGTGGGAAAGTTGAAGAGGCGATAGCGTGTAGTGGGAAGAATAGGGAATTTATAGGGTGCAGTGTAAGCATAGAGGAATAAGCAAGCCTCGCTGCCCTTTGCTATTGTTTCCAGGTATGCACAATACTCAGTTGTTATGAACCTTGTTGAGTGCGAGCCATAGAGTGGGTGTATCTCCGAATGGTGCCCTAGACAACACAATAGGAGTAACCCAGCCACCACCCTTGTGGGAGCTTAACTTTCAGAGCACTTGACTCTTATGGGGGAGGATGCAGGTGCAAGGTATAGCATACGAGGGGGACGTCTGAGGAGGATCTTCGAAGGAAAGTGGTCAGGCGGCATCAGATAGACGCCCAACCCCCAGGCACCAAGGTAGTCAAGTTCCTCTCAACTCGAGAGGCCACTCAACAGTGACCCGGCCGTCAGGCCTCAAGAAATGTTCCAGCCTCCCCGGTATCGCTCTCCAAACTCTGACCATGTGCAAAGTATTTCACCCGAAGGATATACTCGTTGCGGCACCACCTGCACCCACAGCTGCACATCCCCTCGACGTATAAAGCAAACAGATGAAGAAAAACGCAGAAGCAAGAGTTCTGAATCAACGAGTTGACGACAACTTACCCGTGTGCTGACCGGTGGCTGGCGAGACTCTGACGGAAAGCGTCATCCTTCTCCTCATCGTCACTGTTGCGGCGAGTAGCAGGGGTAGAGCGGGAGGGCAGCGCATCGTCCCAGGCGTGACGACCCTGGCCTTGAATCATACCCGACGGAGGAGAGATGAGCTGCGAGCCTGACCGCGCAGGTCGGTTGTGGAACCCGGGAGGGGAGGTGAGATTCGACATGGAGTACCGGCTAGGCCGGGAAAAGATGGATGGGAAGCCCGAGTGATGCTCGGGAGGCGTCGTAGGTTCGGACTGATGGCCGCCGAGGCGGACTTCCTCCTCCATCTGGGCCAGCTCGCGGGCCTCGCGTCGGTATTCCTGGTCGAGCCTCTGCATCTCGAGCTCAAAACGGCGCCTCTGCTCGCGGATCCTCTCGTATTCCAATTTCTTCTTCTCAATCTGATCCGGATAATCAGCCACAGTTCTCCGATACCATGAATAATCTCCTGTGCCGGGTTCAAGGCTAAGTCCGAGACCTTGGCCGCTACTTTGGCCGTCGATGTCGGGTGCCGGAATCGTTCGTGTGGGGGAATCTGTCGGGAAACGTACCAATTGCACCTTGTGATACGCCTGCTTAGTCCGAATGTCAGCCAAAGGTTACACGGAGGGGACCCCCAAAGGGTCTTCAAGGAACGAACGACGCGGCACAGAGATGGAGGCCTGCGCCATGCCGTCCCCAACGGGGGAGTAGCAAGGCCACATCGGAACCCAGGGGAGGACTCACGTTGCCATAGTCCTGGGGAGGCTCGGGGCCACGCTGCGGAGGGGACGTCATGCCGACGGTAGACAAAGTCGGGATACGGCCGGAGTCGGTGGTGAAGCGCCGGGGCAGGTTGGATCGCGAGTCGGCGGCCGAGCCCTGGCTCTGGGGCATGCGAGAGCCATTGCGGGGAGGAGTGACCAGAGACATGGTCCCCGGGGCGTCGTCACGAGGCGAGCGCTGCGATCGGAAGCGCAGGTCGTCCATGACGACGAGACGACGGTCGGGTGGGTGAGTGGTTGTTGGATACAGAAGGTTCGGATACAGTATCGTGGCAGTTCAATCGAGACACGAACGACTCGTACAGGGCAAAGTCGACAAAAAGAAGGCTGGGGTTGGCTCAGTCTGTTCCCGAGCGCATGGAGCAACCGCTGGGCCTCGCAAGACAGGGGTCAGCTGGCGCCCGGAGACAGGGGACGTCTGGACGTCTGAACGTCTGGACGTCGAGAGTCTGGCGGCGGGCAGAGAGCGGCGGCGGCGGACGGCGGCGAGGAAACTGGACTCAGACAGCGACGGGACGCAGCAAAGGGGGAGAGAGGAGGTCAAGGAGGAGAGGGACCACGGCGTCGACGACAGCCACGACGACGATGAGGGTTCAAGGAGGCGGGGTGGGCTGGTCGTCTGCGTTGCGGCGGTCTGCTCCAAAGGAGTCGCGCTGGCAGGGCGCTGGTTCGCTGGGTCGCTGGGTCGCTGGGTCTCAGGCATCCAGACGCCCAATGTCGATTGGATGGTTTAGGGGTTGCGGTGTGGTTGCCAGCTCGTGGTTGAGGGCCCTGAGGCCCCCGGCCCCCTCAGCACAAACTGGAAGCTGTCAGCGCTGGCCTTCAGTGGCCTCCAGTGGCCCCTATGGGCGCCACCTCACCACCGGCGTCTCGCTGGATGGGGGGCCCTGGGAGCTGCCAATGGCCACATCCCTGTTCGCACATCACCACCAACACCAGCAACCACCAGAATTGCCGCAGCTATGCCATCATTCCGCGTAGGGCAGGGTTCAATGTACGTGTACGGATATGTAAGTCAAGATGTGTGCATACATGTGTGGCCACTAGGGCACAACATGCAAGATAGTATCCATAGTAGGTACACATGGAAGGGCCAGTTAGTAGTACGTATATAGTATTCAGATAAGTACTAATTATTCAGACTGTTAGCATGTGGATGGATGTGGGCAGGAGGAGATCCGATATGGAAATGGAAAATATTAGGTGCCTCACGATTGGGTACAACTCCCACCTCTCCAGAGAGCTGCGGCCAAGACCTTTCTGTGTTCCAAACCATTGACGGCAGATGGGATTGGATAATCTGACCGAACATGGGAGAAGAAGCGTAGGGATGGAGGGTAACAATGATGGGGAGATGCGGCCGACCCAGCCACCCAGCAAGACGAATCCTATGAGTAGTAGTACGGAGTATTCGTACCATCCATCCATGCTGAAGCAATGGCAAGCAACCACGGGTACTACCGTACGAGTACAAATGCCCCATCCTAGGCTCCAAGAAATGGGCCACGTGCTACTACGGAGTCGATGAAAGAAAAGATTAGAAAGTACATCCCCTCTAGGTGGCCAAGCTGGCCAAACAACTGATATCCAAGCCCGCTGGTCTACCAGATCCTCAATAACGCATCCGTATATTATTAATACCTAGGTAGGTACATGTACGTCCACGACGACTGACCAGAGCCTCGCGGATACGCAGTTGGCGACATCGCAGGGATTCCCACCCACCCACCAGACGGGACGATTCTCCGACAATGGTCCCCGACAATGGTCTCCGCCGCCCTCCGAGCGTCGGCGGCGGGGGGTAATGGGCGAAGTGAAACTCTGAGACTGTGAAACACTGAAACACGAGCAATTCGGCCTAAACGGGAAATAAATTTTCAGGGCTGGGCTGGGCCCCAGATTGTCGCTCGCTTACGGCAGCGAAAGCCGCCTCAACAAATCGAACCTTTTGTGGTCCAGTGGTTCAAAAGGAGCGGTGAGACTCGCCCGCCCTGGCTGCCCACTTTGCCCCTCCAGCGAAAAGAGGGAAGGCGAGTCGGAGACGGCGCCAGAACTTGTCAGAAGCCTGCCAACGACCCGCCAAGCCCGCGATATGTCCCAGCAGTGCCCCACAACTTATGATGTGCATCACCCCTCCTCCGCTTGGCAGATGCCTTCATTTGGGTTCTTCATATCGACAACGCGGGACGAAGAAGTCGCGCGGGGCACTGACGATCAGGAGGGGTTTCGAGCTTCCCTCGTTGGGCAACAGCTCCAGAATCGCCACTGAGGGAAATACCCCGTCAGTTGGTGCTGCTAGGTCGGTACTGGATGTGCCGTGCTGGAGCCTTGCTGTCTTACAGGTCACTGCTACCACGATATCGCCTAATCCACGAGGCCAAGACCCTCCTCCTCGGGTTCAACCCATTGCTTCTCTCAGCCCCTCAGTGCCCGTGGCAAGCACGTGCGAGTTTCCCCTCTCCTCACCTTGCTTCCACCGTCGTTCTCCCAGTCAATTGATGGAAAATCAACATCACATATCGTCTATGTGTGTCAGGAAGAGGACTTGCTGTTCTAGGACAGCGTAATCGCTGGAAAGCAAGATGAGGCGAATGGGGACACATCGTCAAGTTCAGAGTCTGGGACAAACTCGGAGGCTGAATGCCTTGAGCAGGGTCCATTGTCAGCACTTACGCCCATCATTCTTTACCCACCTTAAACCGCCGCCCCTCTCGTCATCCATTGAGGGACAGGCAATAAAGGCATGCCCAAGTAGGAAAGGGGGGGCCAACCCTTGGAGTTCATGAGTACTATCAGAGAGGGGTTGGGTATCACGACGAGATCACCCCGCCCTCTATCCGTAAAAGTTTCCAAGTTTGCTCCCACGAGCAATATTTCACGCAACGTGTCACCATTAGCTGCCAGTCATAGTTTGCTCCATGTAGGTGATGCAGAGGACGTGAAGATACGCACACTACGATTGGACGGATGTGAGTATTAACAGTTGGGTCTCGCTCTTCTATATACTACTATTGCTGAGATGGGGAACATGAGTCACTGAGTGCATTTGGTCATGACCACCAAGCTTATGGCTAGTGGTGGAATTTACCTTTCGCTCACCTCCCTCTTTTCCCCTGTATATCAGGGTGCTATCTGGAACATGTGGCCCGGGGGCAATGTTTAACACGAGATGATGAGAAATGGCTATGGCTAGTATATGGGTTGTGAGTCGCGTGCTGAAGGACTACAGGGTAGCACTCGTGGCTTGAAAGGCTCAAAAGTGTGGCTCGTCCCCCACCTCGGAGCCTGACAGTTGTAAGTTGTAACTTGTCAGTCCTGGAGTGCATGGCCCCACCAGCCGTCGCGGGGCATCAACTTTTTCTAACCATCGCCAATCGCAACCACAAGGCTGCGTGTCCCGCGACTCCCGCCCTTGCGATCATCGAATCGACATCTTCCATTCTCTGGCGCCCTACTCCATGCATCCTGCGCGGTGACATTCAACATGCCGTTGGTGGACGACGGCTTCGAGGCCCTCCTGGAGCCTTTCTATAACGGCAAGAAGCTTACCGATCCCATATCTACAAAGGAAGACAAGTTCCAGTTGCTGCCGGCATTCCTTAAAGTCAAGGGTAAGCGCGCTCTCTCCTTTCTCCTATTGCCTCCTGGCTTGTGCTAACTTAGATCTCCACAGGTTTAGTTAAACAGTACGTTGAACTCTCGGACGCCCGCACATCTTGGTCGCCCTGGCATGCTGACCGTCATCTAGGCACATTGACTCATATAACTTCTTCGTCGAGCGCGAGATCAAGGATATTGTGCGCGCCAACCGCACAATCAGGAGCGATGTTGACAGCAATTTCTGGCTAGAGTAAGCAAAATCCTTCTACATCCCACCTTGAGACATTCGTGGTCCTGACGGTGGCTCGCCTTCTAGATTTACCGACATCCGGGTCGGCCCTCCGCGGCGACAGGACTACAACGATGCGAAGACCCGGAGTGAGGTCAGTCCCATGGAGTGCCGCCTGAGAGACATGACGTACGCGGCCCCTATCCTTGTCGACATAGTTTACATCCGCGACAAACAAAAGATTATGAGGAGGAACGTGCCGCTTGGTCGCATGCCCGTCATGCTCCGAAGCTCCAAATGTCGCCTCAGCGGCGCTACAAACTACGAGATGGAGAAGATGAACGAATGCCCGCTGGACCCTGGCGGCTACTTCATCATCAATGGCACCGAGAAGGTCATCCTGATTCAGGAGCAGCTCAGCAAGAACCGTGTCATTGTCGAGGCGGACGAGAAGAATAATGTCATCTCTGCATCGGTGACTAGCTCTACCCACGAGCGAAAATCAAAGACCTATGTCACCCTCAAGAAGGACAAGATCCTCCTCACCCACAACGTCCTCGTCGAAGGAATCCCCATTGTCATTGTGCTCAAGGCATTGGGCGGCCTTTCCGACTACGAGATCATGCAGCTCGTCGCAGGCTCGGACGGTCGGTATCAGGATGAGTTCGTCATCAATTTTGATGAAGCGACGAGGCAGCAGGTGTTTACACAGCACCAGGCGCTCGAGTACATTGGCTCCAGGGTCAAGATGGGCTCGAAGAGGGGCCAATTTGGACCTCAGGTGCGCCGAAACAACGTGGAAGAAGGCCTCGATGCTCTTGCAAACCTTGTCATTGCCCACGTTCCGATCGAGGGTCTTGACTTCTATCCAAAGGCAATCTATGTCGCCATGATGACGAGGCGAGTTCTCATTGCTGCTCACGATCCCAAGTTGGTCGATGACAGGGATTTCGTTGGAAACAAGCGGCTTGAATTGGCCGGGCAGCTTCTCTCGCTACTCTTCGAGGATTTGTTCAAGCGCTTCACTGGAGAAGTCAAAATGTCCATTGACAAATTCCTCAAGAAGAACAATCGCGCAGTGCCCCTGGACGCTGTTCACATGATTAGCAATCATGCCAACAACATCGGCATGGGAATCAACCGCGCTATCCAGACGGGAAACTGGAACGTCAAGCGATTCAACATGAACCGGGCGGGTGTGACACACGTTCTGAGCCGTCTCAGTTACATTAGTGCCCTGGGTATGATGACCCGTATTAGCAGTCAGTTCGAGAAGACAAGAAAGGTCAGCGGACCCAGAGCCCTCCAACCATCCCAGTGGGGCATGTTGTGTCCTTCAGATACACCTGAAGGTGAGGCTTGTGGTCTGGTCAAGAATTTGGCTTTAATGACACATATCACGACCAATGCGGATGAAGCCCCCGTCAAGAGGTGGATCTTCACCCTCGACCCTGGGGTTGAGCCCATTAGGAACTTCTCTGGCGCGGAGATGCATCGCGAAGGGAGTTTCATCATTCACGTTAACGGTACTCCTTTCGCCCTGACTCGATATCCTAAGAGGTTTGCCCACAGGTTCCGGACGATGCGCCGCAGGGGATGGATATCCCCCTTTGTGGGCATTAACATCAACACACACTTCAACGCCATCCACATTGCGACGGACGAAGGACGAATTTGCCGCCCGTACATTATTGTCAAGAACGGCCAGCAGAAGCTGAAGCCAGAGCACCTGCGCCTCTTGCAGATGGGGAAGGTATCGTTTGATGATTTCTTGACGCATGGCATTGTCGAGTATCTCGACGTCAACGAGGAGAACGATGCTCTCATCACAATCTACGAGGATCAAGTGACACTTAGCACAACTCATCTTGAGATCGAACCTTTCACTATTCTCGGAGCTGTTGCCGGCCTGATTCCTTTCCCCCACCACAACCAGTCCCCCCGAAACACGTACCAATGTGCTATGGGTAAGCAAGCCATTGGAGCAATTGCATACAATCAGTTCAACCGAATCGACACCTTACTCTACACGTTGGTTTACCCGCAACGGCCAATGGTTATCAGCAAGACTATCCAGCTTATACACTACGATAAACTCCCCGCCGGCCAGAATGCCACGGTGGTTGTCATGTCATACTCGGGTTATGATATTGAGGATGCCCTCGTGCTCAACAAGGCATCCATTGACCGAGGATTTGGGCGATGCCAGGTCTTCCGCAAATACACCACCGAGATGCAGAAGTACCCCAATGGACGTAAGGAACGTCTTGGCGCCCCGGGAGAGATGATAAACGGAGAGTTTGTGCGGCAGCCGAAGCATGAGGGTCTGGGGGATGACGGCTTGATTACGGTGGGATACCGAGTCAAGGCTGGCGACGCCATGGTCATGAAGCAGACCCCAGTGGACCAGTCTACTACTGGTATTGGGATGGACCGGGGATCGAGCGAGTTCCGCGACACGAGCATATCCTACAAGATCCCCGACCCTGCCTACATTGACAAGGTCATGATCTCACACACAGAGAGGGACACCCAGGTGGTCAAGGTGCAGACCAGGCAGACCCGGCGACCAGAGCTGGGTGACAAGTTCTCCTCTCGTCACGGCCAGAAGGGTGTGGTGGGAATCATCGTGGACCAAGAAGATATGCCGTTTGCTGACAATGGCCTCACACCCGACATCATCATGAACCCCCACGGTTTCCCGTCCCGAATGACGGTCGGCAAGCTGCTCGAGTGCCTGACGGGCAAAGCTTCCGTCCTGGACGGGCGCAAGGATTATGGCTTTGGTGACGCCTTCCGATCCCACCCAGTCGAGGAGGTCAGCAAGGTCCTGCTCAAACACGGCTTCTCCTGGGAGGGGAAGGACTACTTCACGTCGGGCCTGACGGGAGAGCCCCTGGAGGCGTACATCTTCAATGGCCCCATTTACTACCAGCGCCTCAAGCACATGGTTCAGGATAAGATGCATTCGCGAGCTCGGGGCCCTACGGCGACTCTCACACGCCAGCCGACTGAAGGTCGTTCCCGCCAGGGTGGTCTGCGGTTGGGAGAAATGGAGCGCGACTGTCTGATCGCGTACGGAGCCTCGCAGCTGTTGCTGGAGCGCCTGATGATCAGCTCTGACGGCACGCAGATCGACATCTGCCAGCAGTGCGGGCTGTTCGGGTACAGGGGCTACTGCCACACGTGCAAGAGCACGAGGGGCGTGGCCAAGATGGAGATGCCGTATGCGGCTAAGCTGCTCGTGCAGGAGCTCATCAGTATGAACGTCGGCGTGCGTCTCCAGCTCGAGGACGAGTTTCCTCATCCAAAATAGAAGAGGGGGCCAAGAAGACATAACGACGGTATAGACAGACGGACACGATGATTGTACATGATGGCACTGTAAATTTTAATTATTTGCATATTTTCAAGTTGTGATGTGTAGCATTCATTCGTCGTCACCTCGTGATACTTGCTTGTGGTCCTTTGGCCTTACGGCTTTCAGCCCCCCGGGTGTTATCTCAAACTCGACGGTACCGTCCGTTCCCTGGCCTGAAGCCGGCGCATGCGGTGCAAACACAACCTTCATCCATCGTCGCCATGTCCTCAGCGTCGGGCCCGTCGCATCCTCCTCGCCCTCGTAGTCGCCATTGTTGTAGTTGGCGTCGCCGGCCATGACGGGCGGCGCGGTGCGCCTCGTCTGTCCGTATACGGGCCGCTTGAAGAGGGCGATACGGCAGGCGATCTGCGTGGACCAGACGAGGCCCAGGCTGGGCGTCTTGAGGGAGTAGGACGAGTGCGGGTCGTCTCCCCAGCCGGTGAACCAGCGCTGCTGGTGGTCAAAGGCCAGGACGGGGGGCGCGGGGGGCTCGTCGGGCAGGGAGAAGGGGAGGGGCGACGGCGGCGTGCTGGGCAGCGAGGCCTGGTGCAGAGGCTTGCTGCGTGAGGCGAGAGACGTCTCCTGGGTGGCTGGGAGGGGAGCGCCGGAGCTTGGCCGCGGGGGCTGTGAACGCGTTATGGAGGGCGACCAAGAGGAGGAGGAGGAGAAGCGGTCGGCGACCTGGTTGGCAACGACAACGGCGAGATCATGGCGGCGGGCAAAGTCGCGAAGCAGGGCACCGAGACGGACCAGGTCGTTGCTGCGGGCGGCCATGTTAGAGCCGCGGGAGGCGGGGCCCTGACGCTCAAACTCGGCGCGGTAGTTGGCGGCGACGGAGTCGACGACGATGAGCCCTATGCGGTGGCGCTCGAGCAGGACGGGGACCTGGTACTGCAGGATGTGGTCCTGGGACTCGAGGTCGGGGAGGGCGGCGCTGAGTATGTTGTCGAGCGAAGGGCGGTCGGCAACATCGATGTCCTGGGTCAGGGTTGGGTTGGCGCGGAGCATCTGGGCGAGGCGCGAGGTGGACAGACCAGACTCGGTGGAGATATACAAGGCCTGGCGGGCGAGGCCATGAGGCGGAGGAAGCTGGACGGCGAGGCAGAGAGAGAGGAGGAATTGCGTCTTGCCAGCGCCGGACTCACCGGCAAATTCGGTGATGCGCCCGGTGGGGATGCCTCCGCCGAGGGCGGCGTCGAGATCAGGGTCGAGGGTGCTGATGAAGGAGGGCCATGGTGATGATGATGGTGGTGGCGACGAGCCAGACTCTGATGGCAATGGCGCTGGGTTGACGAGTGGGATGGTGCGCGGGATGAGGCTGTCGGAGAGAGAAATCTGAATGGCGGCAATGAGGCGCTTGAGGTCGAGCAGGGGCAGGTGAGTCTGCTTGGCAATGTCGGCGGGATGGAGGGTGAGGAGGTCTGTAGTGGTGAGGGATTGGTTTTCGATGGTGGGGAGGAGAGCGGCGAAGTTGGCGGCGGGGAAGGACGGGAGGATGCGGCGGAGGTCCGTCATGGGCGTCGAGCTGGGGGTAGGACAAGGTGGACAGAGCGGAAGTGAAGCTATCGCCACCTCATGGCTCTCACGAGTCTGGAGGCGGCCCGGAGGTTGATGTGATTCCCGTGATGGAAGAATAATTTCTCACATGGACCGAGAGGGAGTTGGAAGCCCAGCTGGGACCAGACAAGGAACATGAATGCAATGGCTGGATTCTCTGGTCGGTTTAAGTCGTGAGAGACGCGTTGGTGAGATGATCACTGAACACTCAGGTCGCAGATGCGCTTTCTGACGTGAAGTTGCTTGACCCCACAGTGCTCACGATTGGTCCGATCCCAGACACACGGAGAACCACTGGGGGTGTTGCTGCTGTTGTTGCAGACTTCAGTCTTGCAGACAGAGCCACGTGCATTTTCGGACAGAATACTCCGTATCCGTACTAATGCTTGGGATCATGCTTATGCGTGTTGCTTATGCAGCTGTGCACATCTCCCAGGTCCACCTGGCATTGACTGGACTTGTCAGATGCGTTTTGAACTTTTTGAACTTGGTGATGATCGACGTGTGCACGGTGTGGAAGAAGTGGGAGTCCTCGCAGGAAGGAATTGATTCCGCAGTGTGGTTGTTGGGCGGGGAAGCACCTTCCGCGCTACATACCTCGTCTACCATGGCATGGAAGGAGCAACTTCTGCAGCCATCATCATTATGATTGATATTACTCCGTACTATCCGTATTATCACCCAGCTCCTTTCGATCGAATCAACCAACAACCCCTTTGGAATCTCTATCATCTTCCTGGCTAAGACGCTCTGACCTGCTCTCGCATTTCCCCGATGCTCGCCGCCACGGCCTGCCCTATGGGGCTGAAAACCCAGCGCCCTGTCACCCTGTCCTTGTGAAAGTTGTGATCATTGGTGATCGCTGATTCCTTCGTATTTTGCCGAACACGGACCCAGAGCCATCGATTTCTTGGCTTTGGCGCCTGGACAGCTGCAAAACCTGCAGGACCCTGGTATCGCAACATCACAGCACATCACAACCACCTGCAGCGAGTGCGCCATCTTCAGCTTCTCCCATTTCTGAAATCGTGGGATATGGCGCTTGCAAGTGCTCCAAAAACCCCTCCACATGGCTACGGATTTGGTAGACAAACCGCGCAACGCCTCGGTCCTTCTCTTCGCGCTGTTCCGCAGCTCCTTCGTGGAGCACCACTACCTCTGCTACTCAGAGGTGGCCTAATAATTCCCCGATCTTACATGGTTACTGAGTACCGTTCCAGGGCCCCGGACTCCTGTTGGAAGGGGGCAGCCAGCGTCAGTCTGTCGAGGTCCTCACCTCGCCGAGAGCCTCATTTCCTTACCATAACCTGGTTTGGTCTGAGGTTTTTTTTTTTTTTTGGTCTCTTGGGCCAGACCGCCAGATTGTGCAACATCTGACCTGCCAAGGAGACGAAGTCCTTAGCCGCCCAGAATCTGCCTTATTCGTATCCGTACTCCACACCATCCACGAAGCTGGCCAGGCTCCCCAGGTTTAGGGAGCGATAGCCGTTCTCTTTCTTTCCGGCTCATAGTTGTCATGAAGGATCGTACGCAAGAGGCTTGCCGCCGGAGAATCGCGCTATTGCCAATGTACTGGGGTTGCTACCTCACGGCCCATGCCCACGGTGCAGTTGTCCATTTCAGCTCCTGCACGCGGCCCAGCCACAAGCGATGGAGGACCCATCTCAATGGCTCATCGCAACATGGGCTCCTCTCCGTCTCCGTGTAGCCAATCTCAGATGTCGAAACATGGATGGTGCCTACATAATATGTAGCACTGGCGGAGCTTAAGGCTGACTGGGGCAACGTGCCTGGGCCGCCCCAGGAGATACTAGCATTGACGATGGACCTCCAGCTGCCCACCTGATACCCAACTCCCGACTCATGGGCCAAGGCCCGACCGTTTCGTTGCCGTTCCGATCGACGTGCGCTGGCGGTGCTTGGGTCACACATTCCTGCCTCCCATCCATGTTCTTCTTGCCCCTCCCCTTTTTCTTTCGCGAGTCCTCTCAGTCGTGATTCCATTCCACCGGCCCGGTATAGCGAGATACCCTCGAGGATGAAGGGCTCCGGACTCACCGTCGCCTTTGCGGCGGCTCTGTTTGTGCCTATCGAGGCTTCCCCAAGGCCGCAACAACCCAGGGCCACCCTCTCAGTTGACCTCGCCGCCGACGGATGGACCCCAAAGCCCACTCCTCCGCCTCGTGGTCTGACCAAGCTCCTCAAGCGCCAGACCGACGACGGCTGGGGAGAAAAGGATGCGGATACCACTGAGGGTACCACCGAGGATACGACTGTCCTCATCGCCCCCGACAACACATGTGGCTACATTTCTGGCCGCCCTGGTGCCCACTTTACGTGCCCATCCGACTATTACTGTGCTCTCTTTCCGCCAGTATCAGTCAACACTGGCTACATTGGTTGCTGCGACGATGTAGAGTGCGGTGTCGCTCTCGATTGTATAGACTATGAGGACTACTACTCATCAAGCCTCTGCGACAATGGGTGCCGCGTCGACGCTTTCACACAGAAATGGTATGCCATATACCCCTTACTGCCGAACTGCTCGTTCCCTACTAACACGCAACCGCAGCATTGACACGGCGAGGCCTTACTGCAATACAATCTCGTTCGCCGATGATATCTACGACTATTGGTGCAACAGCCTCAACATCAGCACCATCCAGGCGGCGACCACAGCTTATGCGGGCCAAGACCGGTCATTCTCCCCCCTGGAACTCACGGACGACTCTTCATCTTTCACCCTCACTGGGGGGATAACTGACAGACCTGGTGCTACCTCCGAGCCTGAGCCCACGGCCACCGAGACAGATGGGGATGGCGACAGTGATGACAACGGAGGGGATGGCGGCAATGACGACAATAGCAATGACAGCGACGGTGGCAAAGATGGAGGCAAAGATGGGGGCGACGATGGCGGTACACCCGTCGGTCCCATCGTCGGCGGTGTCGTTGGCGGCATCGGCGCCATCGGTATCGGAGGTCTTGCTCTCTGGCTCTTCTTCCGCAACAAGAAGAAGAAGCAGGCTGCCGCTGCCTCGGCCCAGCCTTCTCCCCCGGTAGCCTACGCTCCCGTCCAACAGCAGCCCTCCCCCCCACCTCCCGGCCAGCCCTACTCGCAACAACAAGGCTTTTACGACCCCAAATTCGTCGCCGCTGGCCAGCAGTACCAGCAGCAACCTCAGCAGCAACAGCACCTTCAGCCCGGCGGCTTCTACGCTGTGGGTAACACCCCTCCGCCGCAGTCGAATACCTCCCCCGTCGTGTCCTACGTAGACCCCACCGGGGCTTCCAGTCCTAGCACGGGCTACCCCTCCGGCTTCGCGGCGCATTCCCCTACCTCGCAGGGCGGTCATCAGCAGCAGGGCGGCTTTATTGTTGAAGCGCCCTCACGACCCGATGAGACACATCGTGGAGGCGTACACGAGATGAGTTGAGCTAGGATTGGGGTTCACAGGGAAGGATTAGGACGTGGGATTAAATAAGCGTTGGATTTGCATGGCTGCGGGAGTTTAGTGGGGTTATTGGTTCAATTCTCTGGTAATCAAAGTTCATCTTGGTCTTACAGCCCCGAACTCTATCATGCATAGGACAGGGCTTTCACTGCGGTTTAGATGGTATATGTGATTGCGACTACACGTGATCAAAGACAACCCTCGATGTATCATGGAAGATTTGATAATCATATAGCATGCTTTGTTTCTCTATATATAGTGATGTAACTTGGAATGACAAGATCTGATCTTAAATATTCCAACGCTGAACATTCGTCAAGCCAGCAAAACTTGACTAAAACTCCACCCCGGCGTCAACATTCAACTAATACTCGCTCAGGCGCAGCTTCTTGCCCACATCCCGCCGTCTAGCTTGCACTGCAGCGCGTTCCGATGCCTTAGTCTCCGATGTGTCGTACTTATCACTTCGGGCCTTGAGAGCCTGAAGCAGCATTCCGGCATCGAAGAAGCCGTCTGCTCTGCTGTCAGTATTCGAAGCAAATGAATTTCGGGTCAATTGAGAACTTACATCCTCCTATTTCGTCATCTTCCTCGCTCATCGTCATACTCTCCTCAGTCGGCGACGTTGTTCCAGTGTACGCGCTCCTTGGTGGTCTGATTGAATCAGCCGTAATAAGCCTGCCTCGGGACTTGAGTCTACTGATACCCATACGTGATGACGTTGAGGGCTTCTTCTTGACGACATCCTCAGCCTCGCGGGCGCGCGTGGATCCCTTGGCCTGTCCGGCGGCCGAAGCCTTCCGGTTAGTGATACGCAGAATCCGGCGCATTTCCAGAAGATATGACTCGAGGGTGTGAACGAAGCGGCGGGTCTGGCGGTGCTTGCTAGAAACACAAATAGAAATGGACTCGTCCTTGATGATGTATCCTATGCCGAAACCATCCCCAGAGGTAGGCCCGAAACCGAAGTGGCGTAGGGATGGATTACCACAGTTGGAGGTGGACAGAACGGTAGTATTGAGTCGGTCCCAACCAGAGTCCGCGAAGAGGAGAGGCAGAGGGTGTATATTATCACGCAATCGCGAGTTGGTGCTGTCGCCGCGCTCGCGAGTGGGCTTGACCTCGACTCCGTCCACGGAGCCAACTGGCGACTCCTTTCCAGGGCTGCCCACGGGGGAGTTGAAATCGCGGTCTGAGTACCCATCCGAGGGACTGGAGTAGCCTGTACTGCTTCGACTCCTCTCCATCTCCTCGTTGACGTACTTTTGCCAGACACAGAATAGAGCATAGAGGTGCCTGTCACAGCCTTGTGCCTTGGCACATTCTCTTGTCGAGTTAACATGCTTTTCGCAAGCCTTCTTCAGTGCCTCAACTTTGTCCTCGGCCGGATTGTCGGCCCAGAAGGTCTGAACAAAGTTGACTGACTCTTCCGTGACTGGACGAACGGCCTCGGTGCGCCCATGGAGGTACACCTTTGTCATCGCTGGTTCGTACGTGCACTCAACCTTGCCATAGAGACCGTAGTACGCTGCCTGAAAGGCCATCTGAACAAAGGCGTCTGGAGAAAAGCCCATGGACGTGATGAAGTTCTTACCGAAAGAGTTGAAGTCCAGGCACTCAAACTCGTTCTGCTCAATGAGATCGGCTAGCCTCGTCTCCGCAAAGCGGACGGCGATACTCAGCTCTGGGATCATATCCCACTCGAGTTTTCGCGGGGTAGTATTGACGTCTCCAAAGCTGTCTGGATGACGTTTGGATGGATCTGGGCTGGTCGAAGTCCACAGAGTAGGAGCTTGGCCATTAATAGACCGGGCGAATCTGAGAATCGTGTCCGTGTACACATCGCTGGCGAATCGGAGGACGGTGTGGCCGTCGACACCAGTGTGTTCAAAGTTGATGCCTGCACTTCCATTCTTGCAAACAATTATTTGAAGCTTGTCGTACCAGCGGTTCGTGCATGTGCCAATCTGGACGCCCTTCTCAACGAGACTAGTGCCGCAGAGCATGTTCTGGCACAATGCCGCGACGTTGGGTGGCTCTGTATAGTCAAGACACAGGATGAAGAGTGCCGAGTCGACAATGTTCAACGAGTCTGCGTTATTCGATGCAGGTTCTCGCGTCAACACGTCCCGCAGTCCAGACCACACTTTTCGGTTCTCGGTGCTGAGAACACCAAGGGCACCTTTGGCGGCATCTTGAATGGGAATCTGTTCGGCGTCGTCGATGATAGTCTGGAGGTTCAGGGAAATATCCCTCTCCGTCATGATAACATCGGAGTTGTCGTCGAGAACATCGAACCAGTAGAACTGCCCATGGCACATGACAACCATGTGCTTGGAGTCGGGATCTTGTTCGATCTGGCATCCAGCCTCAGTAGGCACTCGAGCTGTACCGAATAACCTCGAGAATTGGTACATGCACAGAGGTGTTCCCCTCACGGTGTCTGGGGGCAGCTCCTCTTTCCTCACCGCTCGGACGAACTCCAGAGAGGACGCAACCAGCGAAGCAGCTCTTGTAACTTGGTTGTTGCGGGCTGGGGTGGGATCGTCTTCTAAGAGAAAGAAGGGGTTGAGGTTGAGCACGACAGGGTTATCGAAGTTCAGGTATGAGTCGTACCCTGAACATGTCAGATGAAGGTTTCCGTGAAGTCGAATGGTCACTTACAGAACTGTTCAATATAGCTAGTCTTGCTCTGGGCATAGCTTTTTAGTTTCTCCTGCAGCTCGGGCCCGTCGGTCTTGAGGAAATCATCAATGGCCTGTTGCGTCTCGCCATGTTCCCTTGGTGTCTGAAGCGGCTTCAGGGCCTCGAGGTACTTTCTGGCGGTGCTGGAGAGGTCTGGGATGGGAAGCTTTGGTAGTTTATCCTGGGCTGCAAAGGTAATGCCACCAGGCTGCTTTTGGTCGTTGTAGGTCGCCATAGGAACCCTGTGATAGCTCGACTCCCGCTTCAAATACTCAGGTGGCCTGAGCAGTTGGAGTTGCTGGGGCTCCTCGGGGATTGTTCGGGGAGTGTCTGGCCGAGTAGGCGATTCGGCCAGTCTCTGGCCTAGCGGCTGTGGGAGAGCAAATGTTCGGACTTGGACGGTCATTGTGTTAGCTTTCCCTGTTACGGGCTTTATGGTGTTCTAAGCGTATAGGGGCGAAACGCTGGTGCTGATGTTGAGGCCGCGGAGGGCGGTTCGGTAGAAGTAGTGGCAGTCTTGGAGATAGTAGGCCGGCATTACACTCGCGCTGCTACGGCTTCATTGGGGAGGGGGGAGAGGGACAGTAGTCCTAGACAGAACTGACATCGAAGAGACAGAGAGACGAAAGAGGGAGTAAAATGTGTAGAAGAGGGTGATGGGAGATGGCAAGTGATATAATAGTAGCATGTGGCCGCGGTAGTAGTAAAGACGCGGGGGGCGTACGTGGAATATCGCAACCCCTTGGGGTTGAGGTCACCACCACCCAGGCGGGAGGCCCCCACACTCGTGGGTACCCGTAACTCGACCGTGTCGTAGACAACCGGTCTCCAACCGAGATGGTGCCCGTTGATCCGGGAGGCGCATCATGAGACGGTCGCACCCATAAGGTGGCCGAGTCGCGGATCAGTCCCGGGTCTGAGTCCGATTATAGGAGCTGAGAATAGGATGAGTGGGTATGTGGATTGATTAGTGAAGACAAGAAACGAGGTGACGAAGTTGGAGTTGATGCGGCGGGAGTGCGTGTATCAAAACGGTGATGTGAGGATAGCCCACCCTCCGCATGCCCGAGTGACGCCCGTCCGAGATTATGTCCGTACCAGGAGCATTCATCTTGGCGTTAGAGGCATGTCGCAGTTCCCATGGCTTCGGGAGGGCCGGCGAGGCTCCGGCAATGGAGGGGGCGGCCATGGCGCATAATGACAGGTAAGGGCAGTGCGAGGCCGATGGAGGCCGATGGAGTGGTTCGCCGACAGCAGCTGTCGTGGAGGGCCGGAAATGGAGTACGACTGTAACGGAAGGGTGCCTTTGCTCACTTACCTGCACTGGAATCCGGGCCACGTTGGTTCGGCTAGCAATAGGTTGTCTGGGGAAGTAACCTCTAGGCTCTGGTTGCGCTCAGCTGGGCTTGTCCTCTGGTGGGTGTTGTCGCTCCGCGGAGGTATTCTAGCTCATCCTAGGCAGCCGAATGGCTCTCACATGTGAGGCGCTGAGAGACCTGGTTGGGCTTCTGGTGAAGTCCGTCAGCGGCAGCGCGTCCCTTAACTCGGCCTTCGCTCCCTCGTTCCCTTGTCCCGCGCCTTCTGGGGCGCGTGTCGGGTTGAGGGCGAAGCGTGAAATGTTCTCGTACGTCACGGAGCCCCGCCACTAAAGAGGCAGGCTGGGACCTCTGGGTGGAACCGTCGACCGTAGGACCGCTGGCTTCGGACGACGGGAAGATGCCAATTACAAACCAACGTCCGCAAAGGGTGGCAGGCCGACGGGGCGCGATTAATCGCTAGTGGTATGTACGAATAGAGCGGCGCGAGCCAGGAGAGGGAATCGAACTAAACGCCACGAGCATGCAAGCCAGATGGTAATGGTAATAGAGTGACACGGGGAGAGTCGCTCGGCGGAGGGAGAGGAGAGATGGTAGCTTCTCGATGGCGATGGCTGTGTCTGCGTCACGATCTGATGTCAGGTGCGATGCGACAACTGTGACAACTACGACAACTGCGACAGCCAAACACAGTAGAAGACATGCCCACGGCACCTACTTCCGTTGCCAAACAACCGGTGTGCGCTTTCCCTTTACCCTATCTTGCCTCATTTAATCTCGGAACAAGGCAACTGCACCAACACCACCAAGGCAAGGGGCACCTGTAGTTTGCCTCTGTCTTATTTCCTATCAGGGCACATCCAGCCGTGCGATATTGAAGTTCATCTTGTCACCATCGTCGAAACAGGCAGCTTTCGGCCGAACGGACGGCTGGGCAAAATGCGACATGGCCAATGCCCAGCACCAGCATGTGGCAATGTGCTGTGACTGTGTCATGTGCATGTCATGGTGTCTCCAGCTTCCCCACACCTCAGGAGCAAAGGGCTTGATTCCCCAGGTACGGCGGACGATAGGCGAGACTGCGTCAAAATTCAAAATTTATTACGTCTACACTAGGGGCGAATTTCCTATTAGGTAGTAATGCCCCGGTT
Organism: Amphichorda felina; assembly: GCA_016490725.1. Lineage (NCBI taxonomy): Eukaryota > Fungi > Ascomycota > Sordariomycetes > Hypocreales > Bionectriaceae > Amphichorda > Amphichorda felina. The sequence goes on along the minus strand of JAEMHR010000073.1, from coordinate 34 downwards.
TATGCGTAAAAAAAATCGAACATCCTAATTAGGT